>OMLJ01045183.1:0-13919 GCA_900302595.1 Gadiculus argenteus | reverse complement strand
AGGGGGCCCCGACGAGCCATCGTGTAAGTCGAAGACCCGCGCCCGCCTCCGCCATTTTGGGCTTTAGCAACTAACACCGGCGTCGGCATGGTTCCTGTTCAGAGCATTCTTCCTTCCTCCGCTGATCTGGCCCCAGTCGGGGCCACCTCTGCATCAGCTCGTCGCCACCGTTTCATCGTCAACATGCTTGGATGTGTTTTGCATGATTCTGGAAACCCACTGTTCTGAAATTCTGGCATGGGAATGAGCTTAGATCCCTGATGGTATGTACTGCCTGTGGCTGGCTGCTAGCCGATCAAAACAAATGTTGCTTATTGTTTTATTACTAATGAACTAATAGTTTGTTCAAAGTCTAAGCAAAATCCTAAAACCAAAACGTACAGGACAAGTTTCCTTTTGGAAAGAATTATACATTATGACATACTTGCTGTATTATTATTTAGATTAGATTATCTACAGTATAGAGTAGTTCTTGAGGAATTGCAATTAAAGTGCCACCGTAATGTTTCCAGTGAATGGGACTCAAAGGGCCGAGTCACACACTGTTCCATGGTGTCACGTGACGTTAATGTTATTCACAGGAAGTTCAACAAAGCTTTTCTGTCCCTTAAGACATTGGATTGTCATTGATGCAAAAGCTAGTTTGAGTCTACTGAGGAAACAAGGATTTGTTGTTAATCAGGGACTTTTACAACCTGGGAAGCAATTGTCCAAGGTTATGTTATTAAAATAATACACACTACTATTTCTTAGTCGTTTCAGCTTCTCGCATGCACAGAGAAACATGCCTTGACTCAATCATCCTATGGAATGTCTCCCTCTTTGTAATGCATCAGTGTTGTCAACGGCTACGGTTGTCATTGGCAACAGTTGTCTAACCCAACCGGGCAACCTGCCACATAACTTGCTCCAAGTGTGTGTGGCACTGTGTAAATCCAACATCAAGTCCGTTATGATCACTCCCATGAGAGCCGTAGTAGATGCTGCATCTCATCTACATTTGTTGTCCCTCACTTTGTTTAACATTTCATTTCTCACTTCACACGGGATCTCTCGTCGCCCCTCTTTAAGAGAACCGTGCACGGTGGGTTTGGGGCGTTGTGAGTCTCCCTGCTCCCTGCAGACCCCACCACTGCACACCTAACTTCCTCCGTAAGCTCCATCCCACTAATGCATCACCAACCTCCACACTCATTCATGTTCTCCTCACAGATGGATGGATGGATTGCTTGGTTGACCTCATCTTGTTCTTTCATCTCTCCCCTTTGCAGTAAATGACTTAAGAGCCAACTTCACTACGGAGGTCCGTCAGTGTGTGTGTGTGTGTGTGAAACGCGTGCCGGCGCTGATGGTGTCTGCGGGGATGTAACCTGGAGCTAAAGACAAATGCAGTGGTCAAGACACATGCCAGGGTGGGAGGCTGTGTCGGAGTTAGGCCCTCCTCCCCCCTCTCTGCGTTCGTTTTTGTCATTGTAGCACACCCGTAACTGTAGATGAACACCCGAAACACCCAATTCCAAACGTTTCAATCCAAACGACTGCAGAAGGCGTGACTGGCGGTGTTTCGCTCTGTATTGTAATCCCTTCATTTCTAAAGCACACGACGACACCATGTCAGTGCATCCGAAGCAGTCGCACCATACCCGTATGTCCTGTGTTTCATACTTTGCTGACGAAGCACTTTGTCCTGTGTGCCTTGTGCCGTCTCAGAGATATGTTGTTAATTATCATGTTAATTACATGTTAATTACTCATGTTAATTATTTTTAGTATTGGCATACATGTGTTTTTTGTTAACCTTTCTGCCATGTCTAGCGACATCGTGGATAAAGAATATATCTAAATAACACCACAATGGCTTTTCCATATTTATTTTTTAAAGTTTATTTTGTACAAAGAAATGGTTGTTTTATTTTGAATGGGGTTGTTGAAAAACGAAACCTGTGTGTTTTAAAGGTATCTTCCAGAAGGATTCTTACACAACGAATCAAGGGATTAATTTGGATTTCAATGTCCCCCCCCCTCTCAGTTATTTACATTTTTTAGCCTTTGATTTAGGTGTGCCTTTTTGGACTTTCTTTTCCAGGAAGAAGAAAGAATGATTTATCTAGTTACAGATAAGACATAACTGCAAGGGTGCCAATACATTTCAGGGTCTTAACCAGCTTCTGTTCAATTACACTTAGTATTTTGCCTTAAAGACACATTGTTCTTCGCAGGTATTGTAAAGGATGTGTGATAGGACTTAAGAAAAGAATAATGCAAAATGTATATTTATATGCAAGCTTTATAATTTAAAGTCATGTGATTAAGTTAATATTTGTCATCAATGCTAAGTCATAAAGAAATGCTAATGTTATTGTTTTACTGCAATGTTAAAATCTACTACAATGCCAAGCAAATGATGAAAGATGTTAGCATCTTCATAAGCATGCAGTGCCATTTTTGGTGTCAATTTTTTTTATAAAGTGCAATTTAATGAATTTATTATTAGTTTGTGCCATTTAAACCATTGTACGTTTTCGCTCACGTTTGCTCACCTAACTAAGTTGTATATGTTTTTATTTTAACCTTTCAAGTATCTATTTATTTAATGCAACGTCAAACTGTTACAAGTATTGGTGCCTTTTGTTTCAATGAAGACTTGGGTGTGATGCTTGGTCAAATATTCAACATACAATAACTGTGGTAACACGCTGCTATGGTAAATGCCTTAGCTGGTGTCCCTGCTTTAGTTTATAACTAATGCAAATAAATGAATCTCACTGTTCTAGACTTGGCCTTTGTGTTTATTAATGCATCTAAGAATAGGTATACATTATAGATATCGCAAGAAGCATCCAATAAATGTAAGTATTTGCATCAAAACAACAATGAAGAGTGGTTTAAAATGAGGATTGAAAACATGAAAGGGCGTATTGGTTAAGAAACTCTGCATGTCATTTCCGGTGTGCCCCTCCTGTCATCAGATGACCTCAGGGGGAGGGGCCTAACAAAGGACGGTCCGGGATTCTCTGCAATGGGAGGTTTGTGTTTTAGTTTTTAAATACATGTTGCCATACCATTGAATTCCATTTCACTGATTTGTTTGAAGTGGACTATTGTTTCTCGTTTTCAAGTAAAAGTACGGAAGTTCCACGATTCACAGTTTGCTTACTTTTTTCCATACAACCTTGCATTCCCTGTCCTAAGGTTGTTTCCTCAAGTTTTCTCGCTGCTACTATTCGTCTTTTAGATCCTCTGGGTTTGCAGTTGTCTTCTAGAAAGCTAGAAAGCCGAAATAGAACATGGATCGCCAGCATTTTGCAACTTTTAACGCGTAGTTCTGTTGGCAGTCTGCAGCTATCTGGAGCCTGGGTATAATCGAAACGTAACGAGTTATTTCAGTACTTTTAGCCCGCTATCCATGTATGTATCGGTAAAAGGCACAATGCGGATGGTTAACATACTTCCAAGGCATTCTTCTAAGGTACTTTCTATTTACATTCCGCAGACAGCTTCCACGATCAGCTGCTGGAGGACAGCCGGTTCCTCAAAGCAGACCAAAGATTGGATACAGAGCTAGTAGATAAACTCATTCTGCAGCTGAACAGGATATATCCCCAGGTCCTCTCTGACAAGGAGGCCACCAAGGCGAGTGATGCTGAATTGTACAACACAGTCCACCCTAGCCAGCATATAGGCCTACTTTATACATTGTGGTTTGATTTTGTAATGGACACACACTTGTTGACATCTTTTCATAAAGACATCGAGTTAAAGAGTATAGATTTTGTATGCATTACTTTTCTTTTTGAAACGGTCTAGTTCAGAGACTTGGATGTGCCCACCTGTGTGCGCCTGGGTGAGCTCCTAACTCACCTGCAGGGGAAAGGCGAGGAAGCCTGCAAGGAGTTTTATCGTGCACTTCACTTGCACGTGGAAGAAGTCTACTACAGCTTGCCCACACGCCTCCGTCTCAAAGGTTTTTCCATGCCATTAGTCGTCTAAATACATTCTACCTAGACCCACCTGTCACAAATTGCAATTCCCAGACAATGTTGTAATGGTTTTTATTTCACTGCTGATTTTTTTTCTAGTTCCATAATTATTCTGAAATGGTTATGAAACTTTGTTAAAAATCCTTGACATGTTCCATTCCCAGACTATTCTGATCCACTGAAACAGAGAACTGTTCCTGGACAGAGATATGACCTTAATGAAAGAAGTAAGACATGCCATCAGATAAACTTGTGCTATCCAAATGTGTTTATTAGTTAATGTTAAAGTGACTTTGTTAAAATACAGAAAAATCCTTTCAAAAATGTATCCTCAGTCAATAGTAAGCTTCCACGTGATATACTGTCTTCGGTAAGATGGGATAATAAATGCAAAGTTACAATCTACATTTTAGAAGTCTGGTTCACAAGATGGATACAGACGTTGAAATATCCTCCTTTCTCCTTCTCTTCCAGGCCCCATGTTCTTTCTCAGCTGTTTCAGTTTAGCGGCAGGAGCGGCCATGTTGTATTACTACAGCGGTGGGTGTATGCACCTTACATGTTCATTACCTTCATCTGCTTTTTAGTTAAATCAGAAACTTACCTTAACGTACTAGTCTTGGTCTATACTGTACATCCAAAATGGCTGAAATGCTTGTCCTCTCCTGTAGAGTCCAAAGTGTCTGGAGGAAGCCGGGTCGTTGGTTTGGCTGCTCTCGGGCTGAGCAGGCAGGTCAGGGAGGTCCTCATCTGGTACACTGAGGAAAGGTCCACCAAATAGTGGTGGTGGTGGTGGTGAAAACCTTTTTGTTATTCTACGTGTTGAATACTATTTTTGTATATAACTAACTATGTTGCCTTGCTCATCTAAAAAGGGAAGAATTTGTATTTTCCACAAGGATGTTTTGCCACAAAGTTTGTTATAGTATGTTTATTTTATTTTTTTAATATGTGAGGGAATTGATCTAAAAGATTAATGAATTTGTTATAATTAGGATGAGAGTAAATAATCAAATGCCTTTTTCGTTCATTTACATTTTTCAATTTGTAACAACATGAAGGTAAACCATAACCTTCATAGATTGTAACGGTACTCCGTCCTTGTTTTATTTGAAGTCCCGTCTGCTATATGATAAATTATTGGTTTCTATTTCTAAATGTTTTGAGAGGTCCCAATGTACTGTGGCCTCTGTACTGCAAGCATGAATAACAGACTGTGCTGTTATACATGTAGCCTGCTATTTATTTATTGGAATATTGAAATATTGCTTAAAAGTAATATGATATAGCACACAATGGAGTTTAAAACCAGCCACCTTGTAGTGACAAATAGGCCTGCACATTTATATGACTGTAATATGACTGTAATATGTGTTATATGGATTAGGCACGTAATGCCCTTTATCTAAATCCAGGTCTCTGATGTATGCAATATAAGTTACATTTATTTTGTTGAATTTTGCTGCTCTCTCCTGGTCACCAAGAGGCACTATAAATGTTCTTACAAATCTGCGACTATTTTGTGTATTCATCGTTTGGTATTAATCTTTAAAAAACGTACAATTAAAATAAAAGAAAGAAAGGTATCATGGCAATCGGTTTCTGCCGCGTGAATACATTTTAAAAAGGTTTTCGGTATGTGAGCCACAGTAATATTTCGATTGGTCGGACACGAGCGATGCATTATGGGAATACAACAACTAAATATAGTTTTACATTATACATTACTTAGAAATATCTGTCACTATCATCTATCACTTGGACGAGTATATAATAGACGTTATTACTTGTTGTTACGATCCTGTCCGAAGTAACCCGGAAGCACAACCATAACAAGATAACTAGCTGCATAGGCCGGGTATATAAAGACACATTCACTGTAAACTCCCGTGTTGTATGAAAGGAGAGAAGGTTAGCACTCCCCTTGACAAGGATGGAAGAGGCCCTTGTGGCCTTCAACACATATACGGTTAAGGCATTGCCACCTACTTCGTGGCATCTCTGACCAAGTTTTTTAATTACATGGTGCTCTTAACTTCATTCAAAATCAACACTACAACGTCGTCCGCTACAATCGCCTGCATACTCGGGGAATCTTCTCAATACTTGTCGTTCAAGATTGAACAATCCACAATTCTATTTCGATTACACTTTAAATTGATTCAAAAAGAATAAAACAAATTCTACAACTGATTGTTGCACAGGTAGCCTATACGATATTTCTTGGAGGCATTAGTTAGAGGCAAGTAGTTAATTTCAATTTAAGCCATGGCAAGTACCTTACAAGCATGATCAAATACAGTGCTTTTATCATGCTTTTGTGGTTTCATAATTGTATTATAGGCCTACAGTGTATACTCTTCGCAATGTCACTACTTCAGTTCGTTGTTTGTTTATTTAATGAACTGTAAGTTCGAAAGGAAATGTAAGTGAACCGAAAATGTTATGTAATAAAGGTTAATCACAGGCCCACAGTGGTCGCCATGTAATCTGTAAGGGATGTATAGAGCGCCGGTCATCGCCGTGGCTTATTTCCCTATATGTAGCCTATATGTGACCTATGTGACTGTCACGCTCAAGTGTCACGCATTGAGCGTGACAGTCACCCCCCCCTCCCCTCCAAAGACGTTGACGTCGCTTAGCAACCGAGTACGCTGGGGTTGATAAATTGCACGGGGGTTGATACGAAACACGTGACTTTCCTTGATAGCGGTCATTATATGCATAGAAACGGGTCATTATTGAAAAATAATTCACCACCGGAAGTCGGCAAGGCCCATGCAAGTGAACAGAGCGTTCCACAGCGTTGAGAAGAGCCGTGTAATAAATAAACATATATATATATTTATTACACAACGTTCGAGATAACGAGTGCAAATATGGGTTTTTAGAGTGCACATATAGGACGATATTACACAGGTCAACCTTTGTATTTTGTCTGTAGCCGTACTGTCTGTAGCCGTACTGAACGACTACCTGTGTAATAACCTATATAGGCTATATAGGTTATAGGTTATAGATTATTATACTCGTCTGTGTATTTTGTCTCGTCCTGCGAATACAACAAAATACATCAGACTCGTAAAATATATAAAAATATATAATATAAAACAAAATAAATCAAGGAAAGAATGAGTTTTCCACCATGTATTCTGCCGCGTTTAACTGTCGTTTGACCGTGCGCTGCCTCAGCTGTGCAATCAGTGGTTGACCCATGTAATATCGCCCTATATTTGCACTCTAAAAACCCATATTTGCACTCGATATCTTGCACGTCTTGTAATAAATATATACACCGTAAATGCTCTAATATAGGCCTGGGTCGTTATTTGACTCAAGCGCATCGCGGCCCAGGCCTTTATTGGAAGGAGACCAATTTTAGAGACAGTCTGTTTCGAAAACATTTTGTGTCTACCGAGAGTCAAGCGAGTGTGAGAGTCAAGAGCGAGGTGATTTTTTAAATGTATTTATTATTATTTTACCAGGGAAGTCCTTTGAGAACAAGTCTCTTTTTCGAAGGAGCCCTGGCCAAGAAGGCCGCCATAAAAGTTGCACATAAAACAGACATACAATGAAATACAATGAATATCACAATAAATAAATAAAAACAGTACATGTCAGACCTAGCAGGAACAGGTGCCAAGCTACCGACATGACCAAGCTACCGTAGCTATGGCTTATTACACAGATAGTCGTTCAGTACCGTTGTATATTTTTACTTGTCTTTGTATTTTGTCTCGTCCTGCGGAATCGACAAAATACGTCAGGCTCGTAAAAATATCCAGCTGTACTGAACGACTACCTGTGTAATAACCTATATTTATTACAGGGCTCTTCTCAACGCTGTGGAACGCTCCGTTCACTTGCATCAGCCTTCCCGACTTCCGGTGGTGAATTATTTTTCAATAATGACCATAGCTATGCATGTAACGACCGCTATCAAGGAAAGTCACGTCTCTCGTATCACTCCGCAAGTAGTCTGATAACTTATCAACCCCAGTGTACTCGGTTGCTAAGCGACGTCAACATCTTTGGCAGACTATTTCTCTGCTGATCAACACTACGAATGCTGGTAACAAATAAATTGTAAAGACACACCGTGTGAAGTTATTCTTTCATTTTGACAAGTAGCCGTGTAATAAGTGGGATAATGTATAGAACGTCGCTGGTCATTATCGGGAAATAAGCCACGACAGGGTGAACAGGACATGACCGGCGTTCTATACATTACCCCTTACATATAGCATACATTTGTTGTATGCACTCCCAATAAAACAATATACAAGACACATTTTTTTTGCCATTTATTTTGTCACTCGTATAACTACTTTATTTGTTCAAATAACTCAAGACAGTAAAAAAATGATAATAATTTGGTCCTTTAAAAGAGTACAAGAGATCGGCAGTCTATGACGTGCATTTAAAAATAATAATAATCCGTAGAAAACTCAAACATCACTAACTTAATCTT
This sequence comes from Gadiculus argenteus, assembly GCA_900302595.1. NCBI lineage: Eukaryota > Metazoa > Chordata > Actinopteri > Gadiformes > Gadidae > Gadiculus > Gadiculus argenteus. Next base: position 5,468 of record OMLJ01045183.1, on the reverse strand, counting down.
TGCATAGCGCTTATATGAACTCAGCATGTCTGGTCTGTTATGATTGACTGTAAACATAGCTGTGATTGCCAGCTCCAACATGAAGCTGTTGTCTCCTGTGACAAGGCCTCCTGCTAGGCTTTGTAGGGAGATGAACTTCCATCCTGAACACAATTTCAGCAAGAGCACAGAAGGCCAGTCCACATGGTCAGTGTAGTTTTTAAAAGTGTTATAATAATCAAAATAATAAAATCCTACACATTTCACTGAACTGTGAGCTCTGACAGTGACTTTGGATTGAAGCAAAGTGCTTTCTTAATGTTCTCTTAAGACATAACACTAACACTTAACACGTAACACTTTTTTCTACCAACAGACATGATGGTACACCCATTCTCTCAAGAGGCCCATGCCACGATATGTATTGCATTTTATTTTGTGCATAGAGCCTCTGTTACTTACAGTATATCCTTCTGATATGTATAATATATTAGACAAGGCCACCAAAAGGAAAGCACCAAAAGGAAATTCCAGAGTGCAACATAAACCTTTCTCCTGGTTTCCCCCGATGTTTACAGTAGTCGGTGAGGACAAGCCGAATGTCCAACGTGTTTATAGAAAATGCAGTGCAGATGGAGGAGTCTTGTGCAGAGGGGTCATCCCCTGGATACCGGCCCCTGGACTCCAAAGGCTGTGATGAAGACATTGACGACGACGATGAGGAAGACGAGTGCCGTGGTAAGGTTCTCTAAGATGGTAAGCCTGTAATGCATGCTTTGGTCGTTCAGGTTCCACTTCACTGTGGGGCAGAGGAATGACAAGTCAGCAATTTCCTTGGGCGTCCCGGTGGACTCTGTGGTTGTGTAACAATAAGGGTCAAGGCGCGAGGTCAGAATGTCCCCAAGCTTGCGTCCGGATCCCACACTTATATATTATTCCCTGTCAAGTTTATGAGTTAACATTTAGGAATCCGGTTTAGCAATGTATTCCATTATTAACTTGTTTCGACACTAACAAGCCTCCGGTGAATGGGTATCTCTGTTGTTCATTATGAGATTACGTGCATCAGCGTTCTCATGGCACTGTGAGGAGCATATGGACGTAGAGGAATGTAAACCGTTTGCCCATGACATATTAGAACTGGCATTGCACACCCTAGTGCTTCCCCCTCCGGCCTAAACAGAGAGAGCGTGTGTAGTGGAGGCAGGAGAGGTTCCTGTCTGTCCCCAACAGATGAGATGTGGAGGGGTCATATGGTCGGACTGCCATGGTTCTTGTTTCAGGTAAAAGTAACCTAGTCCTATCCATCTTACACGACACAATACCACACTGTGTTCTGAGAGGTGTGCGCGGGACGCTATTATTAGCTGAGTACTTTATCATGTTATTATTATTAGGCAGCTGGGGCTCTTTTGGAATCAGGCCCTCTGGTAAGCAAGGTTTTTCCTCCCGTTCCATTTAACAGGGTACAATTCCCCGCTGTCAGTAGGTGTGGCTGTTTAGCATAGACACAAGCTTACATCGAAAGGGGAAGTGTTTAAGAAGAACCATGGAATTGACCATTAACCAACGTGAACTCTATAGTTCTGAAGAAGTTGCCATTCTTTAATATTCATTTAAATGATTCCAATGGTGTCATTTGTCTGTGTATGCAAATTAGAACCCCATTTTATTGTTCATTGTGGGTGCCATTAACAACTGCCAGCGACAAAGCCTTTAACATACAACATAGTCACAAATGCAATCAATTTGTCAGGGGGTGGTTATGTTGTTATGTTATGCTATTACATAAGTGGACAAAAGCCGTCAGGGGAGGAAACAAAAAAAGTTAATAGTTAACACCATCAATAACGCCTACCTATGAAGATAAGCAGAATGCCCACAACGACTTGCAGGATGAGCGAGATGCTCAGCAGCGCAATGAGAGCTGCGTAGAAGGTGAAGCCAGGGCCTTGTTCCAGCACGGCCTTCAGCTGGGCGGCGTTGGCCATTAACAGAGCCACGTCAAGCATGCTTTCCACCGCACTCTTCTTGTTGGCGTAGTGATTCATGTTTATGGGCCGCCTGTACCGCCCGCTGTGCGATGGCACCTGGGTACAAGCACACAAATCAAGCAGAGCGATGACGATCGGCCCATTCAGGGAACTCAGTGGGAACATGAATTTGTCATTTGTTTTATGAATGGAGATGTAACTTATTTTTAATAATATGTCTCTAATAACATGATTCACTGATGATCAAATGTTCATTCTGACATCTGACTTAGTTCCACTAGCAATTCAACTGTTTTTTTTATGCTTTCTCCTGCACTGGAAATGTGCTGGAGAATATTCTCATTCTGAAACCTGGAAAATACAGAATGACATCATGGCAAAAACCTCAACGCCTGCTTCACTTTTTCTTTCACTACTGTATTCGTTCAATAAAGTTCATTTTTTACCTTGACCTCAGGTCATGCTATATTTCCCATGTGAATAACAATGAAAAGAGAAGTTCCCAAAGAGGAACAGGGAATAACACATACAACACATTTAACAGCAATAATACATTGGACATTTTGTAGCTAGCTGTGCCAAGGTTTGCAGTTTGTTTTGTTTTCTGACCGAGGAAAACCACAGACGGACGTTACAGGAAACAGGAAACATGACATGTATGTCCTGTGTGCTTGTTCCTCATACTTTGGAATGAGGCCTAGAAGGAGAATGACTGTAAACTGCTAATCATTTCCACATTCCTGTTAAATTTGATGCTTTTTCAACAGCATAGTGAGAAGTGAAAAGTCAGATAGGTTTTAACAATTACTTAACTGGGGTTCTCTTTTAGGACTCATCCTCTTTTCATTCTCTGTGCTTCCTTTGAGGGAATCATAAAGAAACACAAAGACTCTTTTCATCGCCATGGTATCCGCCCACTCCCACCAGGAACCAGTTAACAGCCCTCCATCACAGCACCCCATATTCTGGAGACTCTGTTTTGGTTTGGCATTAGACCCAATAATGTCAACCATGACGTGATATTTCCAAACGCTGAGACTAAAGACTCAACCTACATAAAGCAATACATGAAGATATATGTCATCTCTGTTGGACTATGCATTAACCCACTTCTGCAGATTCATGGCCCTCAACAGCAGGCTGTTCGCTTAAGGAATGAACTACATGTTCAAGTGAACAAATTAATCAAAACACCACTGACAGAAAATGTGAATGAGCCAAAGTCCACAAAACCACAGCATCGTGCAGCTCCACTCCCTCTGGTCGCAGGGCTTCAGCGGGGAGCAGCGTTCAGGGTGTAGACCAGGCTGAACTGTCCTCACAACAAGGGCTTTCTTCTCACTCTGAGGTACCACTCTCAAGCACATCAAACGGTCTGCCAGGCCGTGTGTGAAATAACATGGTAGACCAAAAGCTCCAAAGGTCACCCAGCACCTGATAGCCATTGTCCCTGCTCTGGTGGCTTTTGCTTTGATTTAACTAATATATGAAGAAAAATAAATCATATTCAGTGTGTTTGTTGTAACGTGCACCGCCGGTGACTATCAGCTTGCGGCAGTGTTTTAAATTCACAAACCTTAAATAATAGATAGATAGACACAACCCCGTAGGAGAAATTAGTTTGTTGCAACAGCCCAGCAGCAGTGGAAAAACACAGGATAAAAATACAATACAATAAAAGGTGTTTGGTGAATGAATTAAAGGTTGACCTGACAGGTGCAACAGGGCTTGGAATCATCTTTTCCTTCTATTTACATGAATAAATGAACGCCACTCACAAATGTGTGTGGAGAAAGGATCCCTGAACAGCGAGACAGCGCTAAAGTAAACACCGGCAAGGAGGGAAAGTAAACATCCCACCGTGGAGAACAATCACAAACTCTGCACCCCCCCTCAGCAGGAATCTGCCCCGGTAACCATAGCAAGCCACCAGTAAGCCACCACGTGTATTACAACATGTTACTAGCAGTGAAAAGCACTCAAACTGAAACTGAAACTGGGACCTGACTGGACAAAAGAAAGGAAAACGATATGTTTCAATTATTAATTATTTTAAGAATTAATTATCCTATAGCCTTAGGGGCAAACATCTTCAGTTTGTATTGTTTCCTGGTGTTATGAGCCACTTTCATATTTTTGGGGATATTTTGACTAAACTGCTCGGTATTCAAAACGAAAGATGCTATTTATTATTCTACTTTTATTCTTTGGCTCCAGACAAATGCCAGATTTGCTATTCTTTGCGTACTCTTTACCAGTCTTTGGTCTCCAGAAATGTCTTTCTTGCTAATAATATTTCCTTTCAGAAAGCAGCCTTTATTCATTATAGAAATTGCATATGTATTAAGTTATTACATATGTGAGTATAAAGGCAAGGTCCACTAATGAAGCACTATCTGGTTTGAAGAGTCCCCTGCTGCTCAGGTCTATGTTTAAAGTTATTTTTAGAGAAAGTACTGGCATACGTTTGTGTGCTAACTTTGTACAGCAACTCATCGTTATATTCAGGTCATGGCTTTCCACATTTAAAAAAGTACACCCTGCTATATTGTATGTTATGACAGACCCATATACAAACCCACTCAGTATGAAACTGTTCACCAAATGACAGGGGACCCTTTACAATAATAATCTAGGTAAGGCCTACGTGTGTGCGTGCGTGCGTGTGTGCGTGCGTCCGTGTGTGTGTGTGTGAAGTAGGCCTGCAGGTGACCACGTGCAGGTCTTGGTCTCCCTGTAATGCATATGATGTATTATCAAGACTGAATGGCCATTCAACAGTCCATTCAGTCTTGATAATACATTTACAGGCACCCTGAATTACATTGTAATAGCACGTATACTGTGTCCTACCTGCGCGCGCACTAATCCAACACCGAACGAAATCAGTGGGATTTGGTTCAAAGCTGGAAGCTATTAGCCCTCTCTCATGTGAGACCACTACAACTAACCACATTAAGCTCTTCCGCCATAGCTCCAATGAACTGCACCCACTCGGGCACATGGGGTTATTAACTAAAATATGCAATTGCTTTTATATGTAGAGCAATGCAAACGAGTTACTCCTGACCAGATGACCAGGGATCATCTGACACAGCATTTGATTCAGTGACACCTGTATTCTCGGTTGTCTTCGAACGTTTAACGGACACAATGTACCCTGGATGCAGTAGGTTACCTTCAGTACAGTATTGAGTAGTGAGTTGGTCGAGCAGTGCTTTTGAAAGACTAAGTCACGGATTGTCAATAAACATCAACCGGTAGTTGATGTTTAGCACACGCACACGCACGCACGCACGCACGCACGCACGCACGCACGCACGCACGCACGCACGCACGCACACGCACACACACACACACACACACACACACACACACACACACACACACACACACGGGGGGGACGGAACAGAGGAAATTCGCATTGCGCCTCTAATAGCAAATGATGCTATAATAACAGCAGCATTCTCCCCATTCTTTCCACAGACTCAGACT
>OMLJ01045174.1:0-21580 GCA_900302595.1 Gadiculus argenteus | reverse complement strand
AACCTCATTAGACGTTGGCATCTCAGACCTGAGAGAGCCTCAGAAGTCTTTGGGCTGGTTTGAGTTTTGGTTCAGAGGCCAAACATCACAGAACAGGTCCTCGTCCCAGTTCTTGTTCTCTCCTGTGGATTTTCCCCATCTGCCAAGAGCTCTGAAAAGTCATTTATCTTTTTTTATTAAATAAAATAGATAAATAAATATATATGTATTATTATTTTTAAAGTAATAAAAAATAGTGAATATCTAGTAATGGTTTACACATAGGAACAGTAATGGACTTTGAGATGTATATAAACATACTTTTTGAAATTTGACTAAAGTTACTTGAAAGGTGTGGTGGATACATCCCTTTGTGATATGTTATGGTTATTTTAAATGTTTAGATCCTGTGTAGATCCTCCACATGAATAAAGGATGTATAGCAGTGCCCATAAGACAGACCTGTGTTCATCCCTACTATCTAACCCATGTGTTAAAGGCCTATTGGACACACTTGATGAGCTATAACATAGGCTGTATAACCCAAAGATAAATAACCTCAGTGATATGGATCATACTATTTAAAATGTACTTAATCAAACTACTGTTCATAACATTTGACACAACTTCAAGATATTTGACTGTCATGAGAAAGCGGGACCTACACACACCTCTTGATGTATTGATATATAGGTATTGACAGCCTTGATATAAAGGTATAGACAGCCTTGATGTATAGCCTTGCAGGGTCAACAATGCAAGCAATGAAATAATGCAGCTGAAATTATGAATACATTGTACATTTCCATGAAAATATTTCAAACATAAGAATCACATTTTTTGCAGACATTAACGGCTTTTAGGCCTGCTAAAAAGATTTCATTGAATTAAAATACAAGGTAATTACATTGAAATTAATGTTTTTTTAAATTGCATCTCTCAAATGTTGCGTCGTACAATACTCTCAGATGCTGCACGCATCCAGACCAATACCCTTTAACATTCGTCATTCATAGACCAACATTTATGCAAGCCATCAATGAATTATGAGTTGTGTACGCAGCTGAAAGTTGAACTAGATACAAGACAGATTGTATTTGACAGTATGTAGATATGTTCGAAATCAGACCCATGATCCACATCCGAATCCAAAGCTGTTATTTAAACTGAGTTAAGAATTGGTCAAATGTGGCCATTGGTCAGATTAAAACACTAGGCAACATTAATTGCTATTAATGTAGCGTACTGACAGTGTACTGCAATGCACTGTCTCTCTAGACATGTTTTACAGTAAAAAACTGGCTAATGCAGAACCAGCAGTTACCTAGCAACGGCCATGGAAAGAATCCATGGAGCCATCATGGCCTCCACTGAACCAGTGGGAAATGCTCTGAGAGGAGAATGTCAACTATGCGTAAGAGACAGACCTGAGTCGTGGTTGAATTAAAAGGATGAGGATAAGAAAAAGAAAATTGATGGAATGTGAAGAAAACTGTATATGTAATCGGTGAACACATTTTATAATTTGCATTTAAAGTAGAAAATTAATTATACAATTGATACATGAAGAAATAACATCTTGATAATAGCAAACATATAGACAACATCCTGTTTCACTCTGTGTATGCATCTACAGAGAGAAGAGAGAATAACTCTTTTCTGGGGAGGACAGAAAAGGGAGAGTTCAGAGGATGCAGAACTGGGCCATAGACATGTATCCTCCCCCTTCTCTCCTTTAGCGTAAAAAAAATAAAAGTGAAAGGCCATGTCAAATCCAATGGGACAAGAAAGGCATGCGTGATCGACCACATTACTCTTATTCCCTCCTCCCTCCACTGGCTTCCAACTGATGTCAGGTCAGATTGGAAGGTGCTGCTGCTTATGTATATGATTCTGCATGGATTGGCACCATCCTACATGAAGGTCCTTATTGTAGCCTCCTTCTCTGCCTTCAGGGGCTGGCCTTCTTTAAATTCCCAAATAAATTAGCAGGAAAAGGTCTGTTCCCTTATCGCTCTGTGAAATTGTCTGACAATATCAGGGAGGCTGACTATGCTGAAAAATTATAATCCAAATTTACAACCAGCCCCTTTACGCTCGCATTTGGCTAATGAGAGCCGAGTGTCCCTGGGCTCTCATTACAGCTTAATCGACTCGTGAGCCAGCACTAGCACACCCCTGCTGCCGATAGGTACAGGATTAGAGGTTCTCTACATGTTCCATGTCCTCCCTCCCCCATCTAACCTGAAGGCTGTCTCTGTTTGAGTATGTTGCTATGATCATTACTGCATGCTTGGCCACCCCACATGCTTGGCCTACCAGCTTGCTCACCAGCCAGAAATCACCATAGACAATACAAGTTATTATTGTTGTATATTGTATTTCAAAAGTTTGCTTGTATTACTACCATGTTGGTCATTTATGGCACCCATTGCACTCCTTACCATCCCTGGAAAGTGGGATCCCACTGTGTGTTCCTTCATAACGGTTCTTCCTTGTTCGTTAAGGGATTGCTTTCTTGCCCTTTGTAGGACTTGAGATCAGTCATAAATATAGGGCCTGTAAAGCCCTATGAGTGGGAAATTAGTGGGAAAAGTTTTCCCACTAATATAAAATTGTTCTGTAAAAATGTTCATGAGTATATTAGTATGTTATATATATTTGTATATACTAAATACACATTCTAACAAGAACATAAACAGGGGATATATTTTATATAAAATGTAGATGAAGAGAGGCATTGCAAAAAAAGGAATACAGGATGCTGTGGAGGAGAGAATCGTGAATTGGTCTATTAAGCTGATTTGCCTGACGGTTAGCCTGTACTGATATGTGCTCTTTGTCAGATTGTTGTCACGTTGCTCTGTCTGCTGTACCACATATTTGCATACAGTATGTGCTCTCATCTTCGTTTCATCTCACACTGACTCAGGAATTAGATCTAGGATAAAGGCATGTCATTTTAAGATGCAGTAGGAGTATATAGCATCATATGGAGGTAAGCAACAGATGATCTGATGGAAGTGCCGGTGGTAGATTTGGCACTATACTAGACTATACTGCTTCGTGGCAGTTGAGAGAGGCACACAGGGGGAGGCACACAACTAGGCACAAATGGAGCATGAAGCATGAAGCTATTCACTTTTTCCTTCAATAGTCTTCTCCATATTTTATTTTCCCCTAGTCTCGAGAGCAGGTGGATTGTCCTGACTTTTTGGCTGGCAAAATGTTGGTGGGCTCACATTTGGCAGATGTTTCCATCGGCAATCAAGGAGCAGATGCATGATGATGAATGACCTGACCTAGTTTCCATGGTGTCTCTCCGTGGTGCTGAACTCCGCCATGACCCTGCATTTACAAAATCCTTCCAGGTGTTAATCATTCGTGGGCAGCACTGTAAACCCCATTATATTCAACAACCATCAAGCAAGATGTCTGTTTGATGTGGGTTCCTGCACACATTCTGCGGCATAATAATGTGTACAATAGAACACAATACAATAATGGAAATGGAATATGGAATGGAATAAATGGAGAGATTGTACTTTCAACGCCTAAAGTAAAAGGTAATTGTGTGGAGGCAAGCAGTTGAAATGGCAGCAGTGTTGGGACAGAGAAATAAAAAGTATACCTGTATTCAATACAATTAATTGAGTTGAGATTGTGAAGAGAATTGGGAGGAAAAGGAGGGAGCAGGTCATAATGTCAAGGTTACATCATACTGGTCATAGTAATTAGTAAAATAGTAAAAATCACATCACAGATTAATTGGAAACATCCACTAGGTCTAGGAGAAGGAGTGTCAGGATGTGTCGGAAACACTTAACTGTTTCTTGTTATATAGAGGAAAAGTGGAAAAGTTATACATTAGGTCAAACGATGGCGGTAGTGTGACAATAGGGATACAAACTCCTATAAAACACCAAGAAGAAGAAGGGGAAGATTTATTATCCAATAGAGGGCGCTGTTTGCAGCCCCGTAGAGCCTTTGAACCAACACCAAGAATAGAAACATTGCGTCACGTCCTCTAGGATTTGTGATCATAGGAAAACCATAGAGCATCTTATGTACTATACAAGGGACACGCTGCAGAATTACTCGCCACGGGAGATAAATATATCATTCTAAAAGCAAAGTTTAAGATTTTACTTTACTTTTTAAATGTAGCTATCAAAGACGAATTGTCTGCTTTTAAGTAGTTTTCGAGTGACTGATATGAAGGTGAGTGGGGGTTGGGGTTTTGTGACAGTCCGTATTGGATCATGTCTGATGACCGTGACAACGTTTTGATAACCAAAGTGTTGTCATGTTGATCATGCCACTATTTTGTTACAAATGATTGTACATTAAAATATTGAAATAATCAAGCTTTGTTCTAGGAGGGCATAGTATAAATACATCCACTGTGTTCCTCTTATAAAAACAGACTGAGTCATACGTTTGTTTTACATACAAACATTACAAGACAGAAATAGTTCTGCTGTTTCCATCGTTTAAAAATGGTGCCAGAGCATATGCTAGCGTTTAGGGTTTGGTTGAGGTCTTAGCGTTAGGGCTGTTCACTAGTGTGGTTAACTTAGTAGTGCTATTACCGTTAGCAGCAGCGGAAATACACGATTAATTCGCGCAGTTAAGGAAAGGCACAACATAGTTGGAGTAGATGTGTTAATCATAACTGTAATTTTTGCTATTTGCTACCACCGATACTCTTTCCCTATCAGGTCCTCACAGAGCAGGAGATAGATGAAGAGGGCAACTCCCAACACCATGACAACGTTGACACAGAGGAGCATGAGGGGGAGACTTCCGGTCTCCCAGAGGGTGAGACACCTGCTCTCTCCTCCTTCATACAAATACTCTGTAGTAATACAAAACATGTGTATGTGTAAAAAGGTGCATTGTGTTGCAATTCTCTGGGCAAATGTTGACAACACTACTTTACAATGTGATTTTTTAATATAGATGATGTCTTCAAATGTATGCTATCAAGTTTCACCCTAAGAATAACACGTCGCCTGCAAATCCACCATTGCAACAATAATTCTAGCCATCTTATCTCATCGTTTTTTGTAATTATCCAAGTTAACTGCCAACCACTGCATACTTTTATATTCCTGCTACCTTTAAGATGTGGTTTTCTTTCTGTTCGCATTAATCACACACAGTCACACACACAATCACACTCTTGTTCCCACGAGGGAGTGAGCGAGAGAGTGAGTGAACCTTACTTTGGGTTCCCCATACATTCACTTAAAGGGATAGTTTGGAATTTTGGACATCGGACCTCATTTCCAAATGAGCCAGTGTGTTATTTATCAGTGTAGATCGTTTTCAACACGTTTCATTCAGTCCTAGTTGCAGAGATCGCTGGTGCTAGGCTAGCGTCAATGGGAACTGCTAGCCTGCCAACAAAAACTGTTTTACCCACTCCACAGTACACCCGCAAATCGATTATAACGCCAGACTATCGATGTACATTTCTACAGGGATTATAAACAAAATGCAATGCGATGCAAGGGTAGTTTTATTTCTAACATTATTCTATCAACCCTTTAATTAGTTCCTCCAACTCACTGGGCTTTTAGCACGCAAGTACAAATTTTGAACCATGAGTCTATGTAACACAACTTACAAACATTTAAGTGATGTGTTGCAGAAGTAGTCACTATATACTCATATTAAATGTAATTTTTGTTGTCTTTTTCTCTTAGATGGTGAAAAAGACCATCCCAAATCAGAAGGCGGAGTCCTGTGGAAAGTGGGAGGTGGCCTATTCACTATGACCCGGAGTGTGGTGGGGGTTACGCTCGGAAGTGTGGCCTGGGTCGGAACCAAAAGTTTTGAGATCACCAAGACTGCGGTGACCAGTGTGCCTTCGGCTGGCGTGGGTCTGGTCAAAGGCAGTTATTCTATGGTAACGGGGGGTGTCGGGGCAGTGGGGTCAGCCGTTGCCAGTAAAGTCACGACCAAAAAGAAGGACAAGGCTGACTGATGAACAACTGTGAGTGTGTGCGTGTGTGCGGGACCTTTTCTTGTTTGTGTGTAGCGCTTGCGCATTTTCTCCATGCGCGTTTTTGTTTGTGTATGTACAAAAGGTTGAAACGCTGACAGATTAAATAAATCATTGATATGTGCGTAGCTGGAGCTTGAGAGGTTTCATGCTAAGGGGAAGGGAAAATGCATTTTCCTGATAAATGATCCAAAAATAAGCCAGTAGTGGTCTATAGTTGGTCAAAATACTCCAAATGATCTCTTTCCTGACAAAAATATAATAGAAACCGGATGGAAACTAGCAGTGTAACAACTATTTTGTATGGGTTTAGGGATACTTTATTATTTTACAAATGAATAGATATACATAATAAAATTAATTTTATACAATTGAGTCCTTATTTTATCTTAGTCCTTGGAAGACCTGCTTTCGCCTCTAAGTAAGATGTGGCCTATAAAGAACATTTCAGCCATACCTGAAATGACCTTGAAACAGTTAAATTGGCCTTAAAACCTCTTCTGCATAAAACTTGTGCCATGGTGATGGCTTCTGGTAGGGATTTGTGTTTGTTCACAATTCATCCATGATGATCCATGATGATGGAAGCAAAAATGTGGATTAATTTACCTCCTTTTACGGAAATAAGTATCAGTGACCATTTGAACAGGAGAGACAATTCTGAAATGGCACCAGGACTGGTCGCTTTCAAATCTTTTTAAATGAATCTTAGAATATTTTTTTTTATAATTCTTCAAAAAGTATTTTAATAATCTGATTCATTTATTGCAATTCTACCATACATTCCCGTGAAGTAATGAACTGAACCAATTATGATCCCAACTGTGATACAACAACAATCTGATATGGTCTTGGATTAATATGAAGTAGGCCTACACCTTTTTAATGGCTGCACTATGAACTGGTTTGAGCTGAAGTATACACATTACTAAACAACAAATAATATGTTATCCCTTTCAGCTGTTTTTGTTAAAAACTTGTTTTGCAGGATTCTGCTGGATTGAAAATAATAATAATAATCACTAAATTAGTTTGTATTCATTTATTTTAGTTGTTTTCCTGTTAGTGTGTTTTGCAGAGGGAGCTGATAGCAATAGTACTAGATTATCATTTGTTTTTACCTGGATGAATTTTCCTGAAATTTTGTAACAATACTAAAGACAACTATATCGATAAGGTGTGTAAAACCATAGAATAATTTTAAATTGTTACCATATTTTCATATTGTTTACGTAAATTTAGTTTAAAAACTGAATCTTGCCGTTTCCATTTCTATTCAGTCCAGTTGCTTTCATGTATTTATGCCAATGTAGGAAGGAAATTGTGTCAGTACACCATAGTTAAATGCTACATATCATTTAGCTGTGTTGAGTTTAATGTAGTAGTCTGCATGTTGTTCTCAATCTGAAACTATTGTGAGCTTCACCAAACCCCTTTACCATAGATAGATTTTTTTGCTATTGTTTTGATTTCTCTGTGAATGGCAGTATTTATTTATAAGTTTCAGGCACAATGTGGCCTTCATCCAGCTATCTATATCTTAGTTTTGTAATCTTTTTAAATCCAATTTTTCCTTTTCTTTCTTTTTTTGTGTATCTTTCAGGCTGTTTTTGTCTATTATAGAACTATTTTTGCAGAAGGTCAGTTATGATGTATTCTATAAAGTAAAAACTGCTGGATTCTCTGTCACGTGTCATTCATTATTTGGGTGGGTGACTGGGACCAAAATAAAAGTCGTTTAGCTTGCAGGACAAACATATTTTGGCCTTTTTAAACCATTCACACATATTATATGTGTAGGCTATGTGTGGGTAGTAATAAGGACAATGGTCCAAAGTGCTAAACTGAAAGTTTAGCTAACAAAATAATTATTTAAATAATTATAATGAAAATGTCATAACATCACATCGTTCTGAGTGATTTAAAAAGCAGTATACATTTATTTCTAATCGAATAAAGCTGTTGTGTGTTCAGATCACTCAATGGACACCATGAGGCACACAATGAAACAACTTGTTTTTTTCAAAGCATTCAATGGTTGCTGCTCATCGTTCAATCAATAAGAAGAAAAAAGGACAAAAAACAACAACAACGTGACACTCTTTAGAAACATGTGCCAGCAACCAATGCACGTAGAGCCTGCTATAAATGAATGATGACGTTCATGTTTTGACCAATGAGCGGAGCGACCGGAACAGCCCTATGAAACACCTCTTACATGACGCTGACCCAAACATGATCTCGCCCGCTGCTGCCATCCACTGACAGCCGGGGAAGTTTTTCAGACTTGAACGAAGTGTGCGTGTTTTGGATTTTATCATTCCGTTTTACGACATCAGTTGATTGATTACGCTCGTTTCTGCCTTTGTACTATGACGATGGACTGATGAATAATCATGGTGGTGAATTCAGTGCATTGGTTTCGCAAAGGGCTGCGTTTGCACGATAATCCTTCATTGCAGGAGGCCCTTAATGGAGCGGACACTGTCTGTTGTGTTTATATTCTGGATCCGTGGTTTGCTGGCTCCGCTAACGTAGGAGTCAACCGATGGAGGTCTGTGCTTTAATAACATTTTCACTGCGTTGCTGTCCCGTAGATGCTGCACTCGAAATGTGGTTTTAAATACGATCGACTAGTTATATTTTAATTGTGTAACGATAATCTAAATGTGCTCACTCCACTCGATCAGTTTGCTAAATGATCTGATCTAGATGCATACCCATTGCCTCACTATATATTTTGTATGTTTACGTGTTATAACGTAACGTTATTGAAAATTAGTAATTGAACACATGTTAAATGACATGCATTAACTGTAAACAAATTAAGTGAGCTAAGAGTATTCATTTAGCAGGAATTTATTTAAAAACATGCGGCCATGCAGTGACTTATCCTGTATTATATTATACCCATTTCAATTTCTGCAATAAATCACACACACACACACACACACACACACACACACACACACACACACACACACACACACACACACACACACACACACACACACACGCAGATCACCGATTACCATCTAGTGATATATTATCATGCAGCAGTACATGATAGCGCATAACTGCAACTATGAATATGTTATACAATGGTACAAAATGATGCACATACGTGCTTAATATTGTGTAGCTCCCTGTTACAAAACATTTCAAATTAGAAGTAACATTGGCAAACATCGATTACCATATATCCCAGTATATATAGCTGTATGTATTTTGTTAGGTTTCTATTGGAGTCTTTGGAGGACCTGGACAACAGCCTGAGGAAACTCAACTCCAGGTTGTTTGTGGTTAGAGGACAGCCCACGGATGTATTCCCAAGGCTTTTCAAGGTTTGTCAAATAATGACATATTAATAAGCATCCATTGCATGATGTAGATGTTCATAATGGTTTCATATTTGTGAAAAGACTGATTAAGAAGAAGACAGCAATTTCTTTGCAAAACTGCTCTTAAAGCAAGGGTAGGCAATTTATTTAAGGTTTTTTTTTTGTATAATAGTTGAAATTCTCTGAACACCCTGACAGCAATCAATAAATCAAATGCCCTGTACAAAAAATATGAATACATCTGGTACATGTGGCCGTAGTTAGCCTGTCCAATCATTTAAATCATCCTTCATGAAGTGATTGGATGGCCTACCTGTCCCTCTACCTACAGCTACCTACACACACTCAGCCTGTGTACTTATTGTGCATGACCGCGGTCTTCCACAAGGCTAGGCCGACCTGTTGCTATACCTAGCGAACTAGTCACGTGATTTGGTCAAGGGGCTTTGGGGGAGGCCTGAAAGGAAGGGTGGGATGTATTCAGTTGAATATTTTCAAAATCTAGCTTACTCTGGCTGGTTTCTCCAACTTGCCTACCCGAGCTGTAACCAAAATAGCATTTCAATTAATTAAATATCACATCTGTGATAATGTAATTTGCTGTATTCTGAAAAATCCACTCCCTCATTCTGGTTCATTCCCTATACGTTGCCCAATAACTCTTCCTAGCCCTATCCCTAACCTACATCTGTATCCGTGTTATCTATCTCTGTCTCTTTGTTTGTAAGGAGTGGAATGTCACCCGCCTCACGTTTGAATATGACCCAGAGCCTTATGGGAAAGAGAGAGACGGGGCCATCATCAAGGTGGCTCATGAGTTGGGTGTTGAGACCATCGTCAGAAACCTGCACACCCTCTACAACCTTGACAGGTTTGTATAACTTACATGCGTCTTATGCAACGGTGGGAGCCGATTACACAAGACAGACATGTAACAAGAGTGTGTATCAAATGTCCCCTGCCCCTGCCAAGCACACACCTGTCTAAACACTTACATATACATAATATGTAAAGATCCTACTGGTGAGATTTCGGAATAAGTATGACATTCTGCCTTCATTTATTATGTTCATGAAGAGGATCCTACTAATAAATAGAATATAGCATTAGGCCATATGTGAATTAGCATTACATAATGTGTTCAAATAATTTTTTGGCAATATTATATTCAATTTATTTAGCTGAGGCTTTTGTCCTAAGTGGCAAAAGCGTCTTTATAGCGACTTTACAGTATCTCAGATAGTATTAAAGGGTTTAAGAAAATGATTTTAGCTAGCTAGATAGTTAGTGTAGTAGTTGGGCGGTTGGCTTAGGTTGAACCCCACTAGTCTAGGAGTTCAACTGCATAACACTTATAACCTCAAAAATAATTGTATATGTTTCACAGGATTATAGAGATGAACAACAACAGTCCTCCGCTGACCTTCAAGCGTTTTCAGACCATCGTGAACCGCCTGGATCTGCCCCAACGGCCCCTTCCTACCGTCACTCCGCAGCAAATGGAGAGGTGTAAAACACGCATAGCTAAAGACCACGATCAGCACTATAGTGTACCCTCACTGGAAGAGCTGGGTAAGAAGGCCTTGCCTCATGTTAGTAATGAGCTTTTTCTGAAACAAATGTATTAGCTTTTACCGCTTAACATTCTTTTCTTCGTTGTCTAAGTTAAAGTGAATGCTTCACGTTATCTTTCTGCATGTGTGTTTGACATGTAAGGTTTCAAAATGGAAGGGCTGCCTCCGGCGGTCTGGAAAGGGGGCGAGTCTGAGGCGTTGGAGAGACTCAACAAACACTTGGACCGAAAGGTAAATAACTCATTAACGACAGGCTATCCTTAAATCGAGTTAGATTAATCTATCCTAAAAAAGGGTTCTTCCTATGTCTTTTGGAAGCTTAGTATCCTAGCAGTACTGCATTTACACACTATATTTTGTGTGGAAACACACACACGCTCACGCATCTAAACTTGTGTTGTATTATTTTACAATTGGGCATGTGTGATACCTTGGCTAGTTTAAGTTATCGTGACACTCGTACTCGCTGATATTGTGAAATGCATTGAGATTGTACTCTGACTCTGGGTTTTTCCTGGCTCAGAGTGGGCCTTTGGGGGAGGACTACGCAGCACAGTAAGCATGATCGGTCCCAGTACAGTAGAGCCAATGAGTTTGTGTTACTTGATTTTACAAAAATCTATGCATTTTCCTATTTTTTTCCTATTTTGTAACTTTTGATCACCAGAAATATATGTTATTGTTGAGTAAATGAAACCCCATTAACAAAGCACACCCTCTCTTCCTCTCATTCTCCATTCTTCCGCTATTGTCTCTCCATCAAATTTATGCACTTAAAAAATAAATTTTGCCTTGACATAGTTTTTCTACAGCACAGTGAAAGTAAGAGTTGTCTGTGAAGTTATCTGTGGAACTAGAGGAACAAAGGCTTTGAATGTTGTCCAATGCCCACTGATTATATTCTGCTTACTCGCGCTCTCCCTTTCTGCAAGTTAAAAAATAAATCAAATGTTATAGTCCATTTACTAGTCGTAAATGCAAAGATTTCCTCCATAAACTAAACCGTGCTTTTAGTCAGAAGGGCTTTTGTTTTAATCCGCCGGACACTAGATTATTAATAATCTATAATAATAATAATAATAATAATAATAATAATAATAATTAATAATCATAGGTTACTATGACTATACTGTACCGTCATTTTGTAAAAAAATAACCAAACTAATCACCTGACCAACACACGCACAACCAACAATAATGGCTTTGCTCGTCAGCGTTGCCAGAGAAGGGAGGCACATTACCCAGAATCCTTATTTTTTTAGTTTGCATTTACAGCTACAAAGACTCGCCAAAAGACCACATTGCACCCATAATCAATTAAATCAGAGATGATTGTATTTGATGCCTTCTCTTCTAAGTCTCTCTTTGGCACTGGAGTTTTGCTTTGGCGGAACATAAAATCATGGCGGCTGCCAAACACATTTCAATGTAGAAACCCCTCCTGTGACTGATTCTGTCTCTGCAGGCGTGGGTGGCAAACTTTGAGCACCCTCGGGGGGTCTGCTCCTTATTCGCTAGTCCAGCGGGCCTCAGTCCCTTCCTGCGCTTTGGTTGTTTGTCCTGCCGGGTTTTCTACTACAACCTGAGAGAACTCTACATGAAGGTAACAAATGTCTAGGATGATCTCCCATATATTCAGACTCAGACTTGTTCGTTCGCCCTCATAATTCTTAATCGTTTTGTACACATTGTATGTTAACTGTCTCTTGTCTTTCTTAGCTGCGTAAGCGTTGCAGTCCTCCATTGTCCCTGTTCGGACAGCTACTGTGGAGAGAGTTTTTCTACACGGCGGCCACCATCAACCCAAACTTCGACCGCATGGAAGGAAACCCCATCTGTGTCCAGGTTTAAAAAGCCTTGCTGTCAGAGCCGGGTTATTATTGATGCATATTTTGCGTCAAACCCATAAACACCAGAAATGCAGTCGACTGTCCATAAACAGTTTCATACACATAAATTTTATTTGATCATATCTGATCATATCTTGTTTATGTTGTATGCATGTGTGACGTGTTCAAGCTACTGTGACTTTGAATTTCCCCTGGGGATCAATAAAGTATAAATCAATTTATTTATCTATCATGTAATATTAGTATATCTATTTAGCTTGACATATAAACCAAGATGAACCCTTGGCCGCTTCATTGCTGCTCAGAAGTTTATTTAGCCATAATATTCCCAGATACCGTGGGACCAGAACCCAGAAGCGCTGGCTAAATGGGCCGAAGGACGGACAGGCTTCCCCTGGATCGACGCTATCATGACCCAGCTCCGGCAGGAGGGCTGGATCCATCACCTGGCCAGGCACGCCGTGGCCTGCTTCCTCACCCGGGGAGACCTGTGGATCAGCTGGGAGAGCGGCATGAAGGTACGTCATCAGATGTTCAAGCTGGTCAACTCTAGGAGCCACTTTTGGAACCCTTCAAGGCTCAGTTATGGTTCCATGACGATGCAACACCAGGTTTAGTCCTTGGTTCTGCGGCAGGTTTTAGTGAGCAGACCAATCACAGCCCTTGCTGCTGCGTCAATGCCCTGAAGCAAGGTAAACATTTTTTGGAGGCGCACGTCAGGGCCTTGGGGTGACGTAAGGAGGATCAGCAAAGATGTAATGGGTCCGTAAACCCCCTTGCGTTGCGTAGACGTGGAACCATAATCAGCCCTATACAGTTCTGATGCAATATAAAGCTCCACAACTTAACTCAATGACTCAATCCATAAACTGAGAAAGTTATTTCACACAAATATATTGGAATTATGTAAGGGCGAAGCAGGACACCTCTGCTTCGCGTC
This sequence comes from Gadiculus argenteus, assembly GCA_900302595.1. Lineage (NCBI taxonomy): Eukaryota > Metazoa > Chordata > Actinopteri > Gadiformes > Gadidae > Gadiculus > Gadiculus argenteus. The sequence goes on along the minus strand of OMLJ01045174.1, from coordinate 7,886 downwards.
GGTGTCCTGTTCACCCTGTCGTGGCTTATTTCCCAATAATGACCGACGTTCTATACATTATCCCGCTTATTACACAGCTATTTGCCAAAACACAAACAATAACTTCACATGGTGTGTCTTTTTACAATTTATGTTACCAGCATTCGTAGTGTTGATCAGCAGAGAAATAGTCCACCACAGACGTTGACGTCGCTTAGCATCCGAGTATGCTGGGGTTGATAAGTTACGGGCAGGCGCGTCGTTACACCTGGGCATTCTGGGCTATAGCCCCGAATCTTTTGGGAATAGCCCTGGATATCTGTGCCGTCAAATAAAAAAAATAAAAACATAATAATGATGATAACCTTGATAACCGATACCGTTTCGTGATCGCCGGCTACTGCGGGATAACAATATTGCGTTTATAAAAGTTCCTTGCTGTGCCGTCCGGCAGCCCCTGAATGAGCGGCCAAGTGGTACAGCCCAGGTGGCCTTGAGCTGTGATTGGTCAGAAAGACGTAACAGCTACTGCTCGTGCATGCTCGAAGAGGGTGACACACACACGCCCACACACACACACACACACACACACATCTTGAAGGAGTTTTTCGCCGTATCCAGCTTATTCCACGCTTTAAGCCCCCGGGCTCCTAGTTTGCGGCGAGCTCCTGTCTCCTGTTCCCTCCGTCGGTGTGTTCCTGGTCCGCACCCCCTTCTGCCATCCAGCGGCTTTTAACGGATGATTGAAGTTTAACATTTTGTTCATCAAAGTGCCGCCATGGCATTGGAACGTTCACTCGCGTTACAATCTTCTTCTTGTTCTGGTTTTACGGCGGTGTCCAACTTCTAGAAAAAACTAACCCGATGTCTTGTTTACTTGTCTAATCTGTAGCCACACCGGCCAGTAAAGGGACTCTGCGTTTAACTGGGGCTGGTTTTACTAGTATTAGGCTGTAGGATTCTAATGTCATCACTGCTGGTGTATGTGGTGTACTTTCCTATCCTTAACGTAAACCTGAACCTCCTCAGTCTGCCCCGACATGAGGCAGACATGACCATTGATCTTTCCTTTCCTTCTCAAACTAAGTCATAATTGAATGTTCATCAGCCCGATTTTAAAAATTTCTCAGGGGAGAAACCCCCGAACCCCCATCTGAAAGGACTAACTTCTGGGCTACAGCCTCAAATGTTTTCAATGGCTAGCGACGCTCCTGGTCCGGACTACTTTCTGAGTGATACGAGAGACGTGACTTTCCCTGACAGCGGTCATTATATGCATAGCAACGGTCATTATTGAAAAATAATTTACCATGCAAGTGAACAGAGCGTTCCACAGCATTGAGAAGAGCTGTGCAATAAGCCACGGTAATACACACACAATAGATGAATTGGTTGTTGTTTTGGTTGTCTTTGTATGAATCTAGGTGTTTGAGGAGTTGCTACTAGATGCTGACTGGAGCGTGAACGCTGGCAGCTGGATGTGGCTTTCATGCAGTGCCTTCTTCCAGCAGTTCTTCCACTGCTACTGTCCTGTCGGCTTTGGGAGGCGGACAGATCCATCAGGGGATTATATCAGGTTATTGTCATGCCAATAGCTCTGTTTTGTAATTTGTATGATAATTTCCCCGAAGTGATCCTTGATCCAATGTGTATTTTAACTCTTTGAGTGCCAAAAACGATTTTTTTTGTTTTTTGTTCCCATGCGTTGAGTGCCAAAAACGAATTTTTTAGTTTTTAGCTTTTTTTTAAATTACGAAAATAGACACTCTAACATACATTGTGTGTGAATTTGGGAACTCTGATGAACAGAACTGAAATAGATGACGATCGAAAACTCGTGGGTTGATCACTAGGTGGCAGTCTCGCTAGGTCACTTCCCGGTAACTTTACAGGCATGCACTTCTCAGGCACTGAATAATGAAAAAGTTGGTGATACCCCCCCCCATGGTGGTTTTGTGAACAGAAGAACTATATTCATCTTACACAAGCCCTTTGACCCAGAAATGTAAGTGTCAGAAGAGAAACAGGCTCAAACAGTGCAAGGATTTTGATGAAAACCAGCCACCGTTTAGCTTGGGATTTCTCAGGAACGGAGGCATGTAGAAATAAACGGTTTGGACCTACTGAGAGCTTAAAGTTTCACCTTTCAAACAAGCCATAGTATGTGTCCATAGACAATGGTCTAGATTGCTGGCACTCTGGGCCAAAGCTTCGGAAAACAGCGCAGCATTCAAAGAGTTAAGGGAATTTTTGATTGCTGAAGACGTAAGGAATAAACCAATGCACTGTCCCGTTATTGGACAATAATGTATGACTAAGTATGTTCTATTCCAATATCGGAATACCCTGAGGTGTTTTATTCCACTCATACCATGGTCGAAGAGATATTAGTTACTTTCATCTATAACGTTATTATTTTGTTTATATTTGACCAATGTTTCTAACGTTGGATTTGTCGTGCATTGATTTGGAACCGTTGAAAGGCAAAGACGTCCCGTTATTAAAAAATTATGTACACCCTTGGAACAATTTTGACCAATAAGAATCAAGTATTCAACAATGCTGAGTTATGAAAATAACTTGTTTAGAAAACCATACTCAACTCAAACGTAAATTATCTTTTAGGCATTACATCCCAATCCTGAAGGACTACCCAAACTGCTACATCTACGAGCCCTGGAACGCCCCCTTATCCGTCCAGAAGGCCGCCCACTGTGTGGTGGGTGTGGACTACCCCAAACCCATGATCAACCACGCGGAGGCCAGCCGGCTGAACATAGAGAGGATGAAGCAGGTCTACCAGCAACTGTCCCATTACAGAGGCCTCAGTAAGTCCCATAGGATCATCCTCATTTGGTTTCAACTGTACCGACCACCTTGTCTTCAATGGGGTAAAACGATATCTTAAGATCATACATTTCTACCCAATAAACAGAAAATGTAATGCAACTTGTTTTCTTCATACTGTAACTCTTTTGCTGTTTTCCTGGTTTGGGGGGGCTTCCAAGCATGACACCATACATCTTAATGACTGTGAAGGCTAAAACATATGTTTTGCATGTAAATAAATGCTAATTTCACCCCCTGGTTACCAAAACGTAAAGTCTTTTTAGGCTACATTTCTATTTTCTATTTAGTTATATTGATGTATTTGTTATCTTGTCTGTGTTGCAGGTCTCCTTGCATCGGTGCCAACCATCCAGGAGGAGGCGGAGCCACCAATGACGGACGACTCCCAGACTAGCAGTGGTCCAGGTAAGAACCTGCGTCTTGGCCTTCCAACCAGTTTTAACTGACATGAGTATCAACATTAATACCTCCGCAATGTGCTGTGTTTTTTTGGTACAAGGGTAAGAGATCTCTTGTATTTTGTTTTGAATTAGACTCCTTGAGCAGTCATGTGTCCAGGGAACTTCCAGATACAAAGATTGGAGTAAAGTCATAGCATTTTAACATGCCATAACAACTAAGCTCTGAACCTGACCTGCTGCAGAGCAGAAGCAGGGTAAACCGCAAACGCCCTCGCCCTTTCAGAACACAGAACAGCTGGAAGACCTCCAAACAAATAATGCCACAGACTACTGTTCCAGTGAACACAACTAAATTATTCTGCATCGCCATGCATCTTTATAACATTTACATTAAGGGCATTTAGCAGATGCTTTTGTCCAAAGTGACCTAACACCGACCGGCTGTGTCAACCACACACGCTGACAGCTCGTCGGAAGTAGTTAGGGTGAGACGTCTTACTCGGGTACACTACGACACTAGGAGGAGCCGGGTATCGAACTAGCAATCTTCTGGTTAAAGGTCAACCCGTTCTATCTCCTGAGTTACAGCCTGTTGTCCCAGAACAACCCCAAGCATGTGAACCCAAATCTTCCCCTTTCTAGAATCTTTCTTCTTAGAATCCACCACTCACAACCAGAATCAACCACTCACAACTAGAATACATTCTTAACTACAATCAACCTGTTAAAAGACAGAATAGCCTAGCCTGGTTCTTGCTGTATGATGTATCACCTAATTTAAGACTACCATACTGTGTTCTGCTTAGATTCTCCAGTCCATGAGCCAGTGGCCTGCCCACTGGTCCCCTCCTCCTGCATGTCCTCTCCTGCCCCAGGCCTCAACGTGTCCGCAGCAAACACCTTCTCCACATCCACATGGGAGCAGGCAGGCGTCGGCCCTGCGACACCACCTCAGGCCTACGCCTCCACCTCTACCGACATGTCCACATTCCCTGTCTTGTCCCCCACGGCGGCCATAACGAAGTTATCCATAGATGTATCGGCTGCCGTGTTTCTCCACCCTCCTCCTATTCCCTTCCCACCCTCAAACCCAAACACCAGTCAAACCCCAGCCAGAGACCCAGCATCCAACCCTGCCGCGCCCTTCCCAAACCTAAGTCCCGTCTCAAACCCGTTCAGAGCTCTTTCTCCACGTCCGGTTATGCTAGTGGGCCAACACGCTCCGCTTCTGGGCCAGAGGAAAAAAGGCCAGCCCCGCAAGCACCGGCGCAGCCAGCGGGCCCGTGGGGTCCTGGGCTGTGTCCCAGCAGCCACAGTGGACGGTACGAAGGCCATGGACGGAGCGGGAGATGAGGGAGAGGAGTGTTGGATGGAGGAGGACGTGATCCAGGAAAGCCTGAATGATCAGCAGTGATAGTTGGAGGTAATGAGGCCGGTGCCAATGAATGTATGTGTTTGAATGTCTGGGACTCTGAGTCGGTCAGTCACTATTGGTAATGATTTAATAATTCTCAGCCGCTACAGTTTGAATTGGTAATTAATTGAATGCTCAGCCTCTGCAGTTGGCATTGGTAATTAATTTAACCTTTAGCCTCTACAGTGGATATTGGTAATGAATTTAAATCTTAGCCTCAAATTTGGATAATGTTAATTAGTTTAATTCTCAGCCTCTATGTTGATATTGGTCATTACTTGAAATTCTTAGCCTCTACAGCTGGTATTGGTAATTAATTGTTTGGAGTTGTCTTTAGAGGTCTGAATCTTAAATAATAATCCAAAATCAAGCCTTGCTTGTTAATACGTAACAACATTGAATGTGGTTCTTAGGCTTTTGTTTTTTATTTTTCGTAGCCCTTATGCAGAGTGTGTGATAGTGAAACTAGAGTTGATGTTGTGGTGCCTAGCAACTACAGCTCCTTTCACCGCTTTCACCGCTTTCACTATTTAACATATTTATTTCATTTGTAATTGAATGTGTAACATATTTAGCAAGCCAAACATTGTCATGGCAACTTGTGATGACTAAACACAATTTGCAAATATATTGAAACTTACTGAAGCATATTGGAAGAAAGAAAATAATAAACTAATTATGTTTATTATATCAAATATTTTTTTTTATTAGATGTTATTTTGTCAACGTTAATGCCAATTACACATATTCTAGAGTTGACAATTCTCTTGATGGTTTTGCTGTTGTTGCTTTTGTGTTTTGTAGGTCATTCCAAGGTGAGGACAGCACTCAAAAGTAGAGATGCTGCAATGTGAAAAAAAAGCTGCAGCTCCTGTTGTCCTTTTTATATAGATTTACACACAGATAATTGAAATGAATATAATGCTGAGCATTGAACATCAGCCACATTCTGAGGAATGGGTAGCCGGTTATGTTTGATGGACAATCCTGATCTTTTTTAATTTTCTTAACTTGGAAATTATTAAATTGTTTACTGTAAATAGTTTGAATCAATAACCCTTATGGTGATTGATGGGTATGTTTCCATAGCCATACAATTATAATTTATTAATCTGATTCAGGTTGAATACTCAAAAAGTGCTCATATAGTGCCAGAAATTGTATTATGGTGACAATGTTTGACTGAAATAAGCAGGTGACATTGTCTTATCATTGGCAATATTCTGTATCACAAGCAAGCTTTTTGCTTCTCTTTATTATGGTAGGTTGTGAAACTATAAGCACAGACTATTAGTGCAGATTATCTTAAAGACAGTATTCATGAGTATTTTAAGCAGCTAAAAGTTAATGCTACACATCCAGAGCAAGTTCTCGGTAACTGACACCTCTTCTCTATCGCTCAGTAGTTGCCAGTGGCAATAATCACCTTTTACTGAGTGTCTTATGTAAGATGATAACATGTTTTTCCAAATGTGTGATAAACAGGAAAATAAGAAAAGGTTTTCTGTTACCACAGCCTGTTTCATAATGTGGCTAAAAGGAATTTTTATTTACCTTGTTCTCAAGACACAACTAAACTATGTCATCTATAAACACAAAAGATCACCAAACACACAAACACACACACGCACATGCAGACACACAAATACACTATTAAATTCAACTGTATCGGTACCAATGTATTTGGATACATCGGTATGTTTTTTTTAAAGACTACCTTGACCAAAGTTTGATAATACATTTGAAAATATTTTGTGTCTACAGTAGTATGTTCAAGGTCTTTTTCTTTATCTGCTTTTGGTGTTAAACTGCAAACATGTCCTTTATATGACCCCCATATCCATCAATCTATATGAAAGCCATTTTTGTTAATGTTGTTGTTGTTGTTGTTGTATTTTTTGTAAATAGCTATACATGTTTTACAAAGGGAGTATTTTTAGATTACTGGTCTGATCAAGTGTATGTAAAAGAGTATATGCACACCAACATTTTACCAAAACACTTTCAGCATTGTCTGCATAAATGAATGTGGTTAACTTACATTGTGTTGTTCTTGTTTAGCCATCTGGATAAGACTATTTGTGTTGTTTTGTGCAGCACTTTTTCTTTAAAATTGTGGTTGTAGTGCGTTTGTTTGGTGGGTTTTTTTTGTTCAATGTTTTAAGTAGTACTGCATATTTTAAACTGAATAAAAAAATTAAAAAAATTATTGTACGTAAGATTTGACTAATAAAAATGTATGAATACTGAACCAGCCAATATATAACATATTTTCTGTGAAGAGTTGAATTTATCCATTACTGTTAGTGTGGATTTTTATTAACCTTTGTATATAATACGCAAATGATAGTGAAAAGCTATATGAACGTGCATTGCAAAAGATAAAGCAGCTCAGGTACTGTCTTTCAGAACAAAGGTTTGTTCTCATTCATTTTGCTAAAGCTTACCAAAATGCAGTGCCTAAGAGATTCTGGAATTTGGCTGGAGATGGTGCAATACGGTTTGGAACCATTTGATTTATATTGGACAGTGCTACTTGGCAACATTGTGGCTACAGTGACTAAACATCGGGCATATGCTCTTTCTGGTCATTATCTTTAATAATTTTAGTGTTCAATATGAATTTAAATTATTTACTCAGTTCATTAAGACTTTTCCCACACAGAAAAAACTAGAAGAAAAAAAGAAGAAAAAATTTAAATAAGATAACTGCTGCAAGAAGACTGTTATTGCATTATGTGTGGTGCATCCATGGACATCCATGTAGCTGCACCCCGTTTAGAGTGGGCTCATTGCTTATTGTCACATTAATAATAAATAAATTACAATTTTAGATTGGCAACAATATATACAAACAATTTGTATAGCTTAGCCTCCAAATAGTGTGTACGTACACATTAGCTTGTCTCATGGCAGTGTCCATTAAGATAGGAAAGCAGCATAAAGAATTAGATAGGAAAACATCTGAAACACAGAGAATATTGCACAAGATACACCAGCTATAGGCATCTATTAGCTTCACTCAATGTAAGCTGCAGACAGATGAGCTGATGATGTCATGCCGCTCTGTGATTGGTCGGTTCTGACTTCCCCCATCCCTCCTCCCGTCTTCTCTGTCTGCCGTGAACCATTCCTCTCTATCCGTCTTAATCTGTGCATGCTCTGTCTTCCTCCCCAGTCTCTATTTAACCTCTCTCCCCCCTCTCTCTCTCCCTCCCCCCACCCCTCTCTCTCTCTCTCCC
>OMLJ01045172.1:0-10556 GCA_900302595.1 Gadiculus argenteus | reverse complement strand
TCGGGCACCAGAAGCTCCCCAAGACGGTGACGGCCCGCATCACGGCGCGCCAGGACTTCAGCCGGATCGGCCCCAGCACCCTCCACGTCATGTCCATGACTCCGCCCATGAGCTCTGTGATCATTGAGCGCCATCAACCGGTCCCACAGGTAACCATGTCAGTCGTCGGCATGGCAACGCTCTTCTTTGGATTGAAATGAGGGGGAGGCGGGCTATTTGTTTTATTTATTAGCTGTGTGAGGTTGATTAGTCATAAGCCCATTAAATAGAAAAAGGAACTGGTGACATCAGTATGGTGGGCGTGTCTGACCGGATATGTGATGGATAGATCAAGTCCCCTGGCACCAACTGGTAGGCTGTTGGAGTTTTCCATCTATCCACCACACATCTGGGTGGACATGCCCACTCATGATTTCACCCGTGATCACATTTATTATTGTGGATAGAAATGCACAATCTTGATATCCCTTTTCCTTATTATTCTTCCTCCTACCAAAAGGAGAAATGAATGGAGCCTCAACCACAATGACCTATGATTCGGTTCAACCACCGTTCGAAAGGTCTTGTTCCACAATGCTGTGCTATTACTTTTCATAATTGTAAACTTTATACTTTGAGATATTCTGCTTTTAAAATATATATATATTTTTTTTACAATGAAAGTCAATGGGAGGACCGCAGAACTCTGTCCACCAATTCTCTGACACTTACTACTTCAGACAAACCTTCTTTTAAAGGTTTAACAAATCAAGACACTTATATCTTCAATAATCTGGAAACAGAATTTCGATTACCCCCCAATTCGACTACTTTTTACGACGTTTAGGCAGCATTGCCAGACTGTGATTTTTCCCGGTCAATTTGACTACTTTTAATCACGTTAGGTGGTTTCGGCTGGTTTTAAAAAGAACTGGCGGGATTATTATAATTCTTTCTACAAACATCAATCAATACCATACCTTTTCATATGGCATATCGTTCTACTTCAGTTACTACTACTACTACTACTACTTAGCAGATGCCTTTATCCGTCTATTCCGTCCTTCGGAGGAGACGTAAAACCGAGGTCCTGACTCTGAGGTCATTAAAGATCTCGGGGCACTTATCGCAAAGAGTAGGGGGTTCCCCCCCGGTGCCCTGGCTAAAACTGCCCAACCAGGCTGATTCAATCTGGCCCCCTAATCATCCCCCTCTATGATTGGCTGATTCATTCATTCCCTCACTCTCCACCTCAAGCTGGTGTGTGGTGAGCGTTCTGGCGCAGATTGGCTGCCATGCATCACCCAGTGGGTGCTACACACTGGTGGTGGTGAGTGAGGTCCCCCCCTTCACTGTAAAGCGTCTTTGAGTGTCTAGAAAAGCGCTATATAAATTCAATGCATTATTATTATTATTATTATTATTATCCAAAGCAACATACAAAAAGATAATAAAGATCACAGGCATTTCTATGCACAGTAATCCCTTATGCATGGGATTACATTTTTCTAGTTAATGACTACTCTGCTTCACGCCAGGTGTTGAAAAATCCGGTCCCGTGTTAATGTTAGTGGTGAAAGTGATGTTGAATAGGTTGTGACTGTACTGTGGTGGTGTGTGTTTTCAGATCAACATCACTCCGTCCGGGGCCTCTTCCAGGCAACCCCCTCCAGCCCTACTGGGCCACAGCCTCCCCGCCACCAGGGCCCAGAGCTCCGCCTCCAGGACCCACCCCAGCACATGCCACGTGCACTCCGTCAAAGTAGTGGACTGACTCTCTCTCTCTCTCACTCTCTCACTCTTTCACTGCTCTCAGGTTTTGTATTTACATTTACTGTACTATGCATTAAAAACTCAGCTTTTCTTAGACACAGTACAGAATCAAGCAGACGTGAGGAAAAGTTTTCTTAATTTATTGAAAAGATTTATCCAGTGTATTTGAAATTAGACATAATTTATACAGTATATCTTTTTTTATTTACCTTTGAACAGGTGCTTTTACACAATTGGCGTGTTTTAAATAACGGAAAGTCTAGGTTTGGCTGCTTGGGAGAGTATTGTAGGGCTGCTGTCTTTTAGTGCCACACCACACCTAAGATTATGTTTACATTGCAAACCCGAATGCAAGTCATATACGAATTTATAAATTATCTTTTTTGTTCTGCAATAAAACATTGTCACATTGTTGTTATTAAACAAAGCATTGAAGTAGCTTATTGAAAATTGTGTGAATTCATTTGATCTGGCTCATGAAATGTTGCAATTCTTACTGCTGCTTCTCTTGGTCTCCTTCCGGAGTTTATCTGCATAGGGGAACAAGTGAACATGGTAAACATATGCAATGATATGCTATTCCTAATAGAGTATATGTATACCAGATATATCCAATACTGTTATGGACACAATACTTAAGACTTTTACCTGCAGTGGTCCTGTTGGAGGTGCTAATCAGGCCCTGGTAGAGTTCCTTGGCAGGGCTCTTGCCAGCTAACTCCACCGTGTGGAGCCAGATCAGCAGCATTCTGTTGCCGTGCTCCCGGTAGCTCTGCTGGCCTGCGCACAGAAAACACACTCTGTAGAGTCCTGGGAGAACAGTCTACTAACTGTAAAAAAAAAACTAACATCCAAGATATACTTGGTAGAAAGTTTGCCCCTCTTAAGTTATGGATAGAAATAATCGCTTTTCACATTTTTAGCAAACCCTTTCATCCAAAGTGACATTCAGTGAATTGAAATGGGAATTGGACACAATACCTTTAGGGTGGGAGTCTAACACTGTAGTCTAACCACTACACTACGAACACGGAGCTACGGGCGTAGCTCTTGTACATAGACGTATCTCTGTGTTCGTCAATAGACTTATCGAGTCTTAAAAACAACATCGACGGGTGAACTACTGAAGGTGTTGTGCGTATAAAATGTCATTTTTAATAAACTATCTGTACACTTACAAAGTTGTCAATGCCTCGTTTTATGTTAAGACCCTCATTATACTACCAAAGAAGTGTCAGGCTACTTCTAGCCTTGTAAGTGGTTTAAAAAAGTTATTTATTTTTTACCAGGTCATATGCCCAAACCACTCAACCGTTTGGTAGAATCGGCTATAAACAGATCACTTAGCTTCGCGTCTCTAGGCTTTTTTTTTTGCTCTCCGTTGAACGTTCAAACTCGTTATCATACTAAACATCCCAGATCCATTTTACACCAGAGTTTTCCTTTAATGTGTGAGCTATTGGCTCAGTCAACGCCAATTACCTCTAGAAAAAGGTTACTCTTTGTCTTAGGTACCTCTGGATTGGCTTTGCTGATTATTTTCATGATGCGTTGCTTCCCCCCCCCCCCATCCTGAACCTGACCTTTAACACACCAGGCCCTTATCTATTATTCAACCCTCTCAAAGCTGATGACTGGAGTTAACCACTTCCACCCTCATAGCTAAACATCAGGGTAAAGGTTTAGGTATGAGACAATGGCCCGGTCCCTCTCCCCCAATTCTCTTCCCCTAGATTTGAGCCCTAACCCTAGATTTTGCGCATTCTCGTGAAGGGGTAGGGTGTTCCAATACTTAAGGGAGCAAGGTAGAGTGCTGTTTTTTCCCTTCAAATCAACCCTTGAACGCTAGCCAGCTCGGTAGCTGACTTGCAGCTAAGGGCACTTAAAGCTAGTGTTCTTGTTAAGAGGAGAGAAATGGGACTGGGCCTGAGGATCAGCCCTTAGTCTCATCCCTAAACCTCTCATACCTTTACCCTGATGAGTAGCCCTAACAACCCTTGCTGCATACCGACCAGGCATACTTTTCCTGCTATGAGGTTTTGTGGGTGCGGTTTGGAGAGAGGATCCGCCTAGGATCCACCCCTAAGGGACTCTTACAGCAGCTCAAAGTCCTCCAGAAGAGGTGGTACTTTTCTGAGCCGCTCGTAGCTCGTCGATGCTCCGTCGGTAAGCCTCTCGGACTTCCCTGTGGTGCGTTCGTGACAACTGGGAGACGGAATTAAAAAGTCCTGGTCGGTACGCGGCTATTGTGACCTAGAGCAGCCCAAGACCCAAGGCTTTGGTAGAAGCTGGAGTTTCACCTGTCCACTGCACTTCAATGGCCTCCACCTGCTCCCTGGTGAAGTCCCACTGCTCGGCCAGTCTCTTCCAGTCCCCGGGTTTCAACAGCCGGTGTGCCAGGTGCCAGACCATGGAGCGAAATTGCTTGGTCTCCTGACGGTGGTCCAACTTAAACGTCAGTGGACACTGGCTGTGAAGACTCTCATTAAGCTCTGGATAGGCCTGAAAGGGCAATCAAATCATGTCATTACCTTGAGAAAGGCCACACAGGGCAGAGTCTACACAGATGGGGTGTGTAACCCCCCCCCTCACACACACACACATCTCATAATCTAAGCACCAATGCAGAATGTCATAAAGGGTAGAGAGGAACAAACACAGGCTTAATCACATTGACAGTACAATCACAGCCAGCTGCAATAACATTACGGCAAATTCAGGTGATGAAAGGAAATGGATCATATGGAGATTAATTGAATCACTGCTTTCCCGGCACCCCAATTTTGGATTATTAACGGCACGTTAATCCACATGTCTAGAAGAATGATCTGGGGTGAAACTCACCTTCTTCCATGCGTTGTATCTCTCGGCCTTGATGAGCATGTCAACAATGGCCACCTCGTCCGCTCTGGCTGCCACCCCCAGGGCTGTCTTGTTGTGCTGTGTATATAGTATACGTTTGGTGGTTTGAACACAGTCCAGCAGTTTCAAGAATAACCATGTAAACTGTGTATATTGTAAATGGTGCTCAGTGTATGTTGAGTTTGTGCTCCTCCTTTGATAAGTAGACTAACTTTAATTTAGTTGTCTAACTTTAGTTGTCTGCGGTCCTCAACCGCAGACAACTGCAAACATGTCAGAGAGTTGATGACAGTATGTACGTTTTTCATAAACTCGTCTTACCTTGTCGAAAAGGGTGAGGTCCACCCCAGCTTTCAGAAGCATCTCCACAATGTCTACTCTGGCCAGCTCAGCTGCCAGGTGCATCACCGTCTGGGATCGCTGTGAGCGGGACGCAGACCCGTTTCAGTTCAACCTCACAAGCACATTGCCCAAGAATGGGCCGCTAGTAGTTGCTTTGTGCAAGCAGGATTTCTGATCAAAAACATACTTTAAAAGAGAGCCGATTAATGTCATACTACAAAAACGTAATGTGTAACTTCGCAGTACCCACCTTGTCAGTTATATTTATGTTGCAGCCGGCCTCGAGTAACATATGGATGGCGGGGATGTGGCAGTTCTTCACTGCCAGGTGAAGAGGAGCCTCTAGATTCTGTGACGACATACACAGAACCATCCCTGGTCAATCTTATGAAGACGTAAAGCTGCGTGCTGGCATTACACACGTTGATCACGCAGGGCAATGGGTTAACACCTACTTGCACATTGGATGTTGATAAACCTAATATACTTTTGCGATACCTGATCCTGGAAGTCTGTCTGGGCATTGTGGTCAAGCAGGAGTCTTAACAACGAAGTGTCACCCCTCTCTGCAACGGAATGTAGAGGGCTCCTTTTGGTCTAGGGGACAGGAGAGGGTTTCACTTTGACAGAGAGGGAGACATGCTAGTGGGCAGTGTGAGGAGCTTTGTTGGAAGGACATCCTACAGCAGCAGTCTTCATTGAGTAGAACAGAAAGTGAATGACTTTTCCAGATTGAGTACTGGGGGGGTGGAGGGGGAGCTCTACCAAGGTGACGATGTTTGGGTTGCAGTCGGCCTGGAGAAGGACCCTGACGCACTCCCCATGTCCCCGCTCGGTGGCCAGGTATAGGGCTGTCTCTTCAGCCTGGAACACACCACAAACAACCTTCTGCAACGCTGGAGGAAGCCGTCGACAACCGCAGCACATCGGGTGTTTATTCTATTAGGGCTAACTTCTCTGACGTACTTTCAAACGGCCCGATTGAATTCAGCTTTTTAAAAATGGTCAGCTTATAGATTACATTACGTTATTGTCTGCAGTATTTATCCGATTTTGGGCAACTAGTCTGTCAGACCTCATCAATACTAATCCAGTGTTCAACAGTGTTTAGTAAATGGTATGAGTCACTATTCAGCAGATTAGCCACATATCGTCATAAGGGACATGCAGCATAACGGACGGCAATAGTGACACGGTTATCATTGATCGCCCACCATATTGATTTCATCCCGGGTCTCGAAGCTCCCCAGCAGCCTTTCCACCACATCAAAGTGGCCGTGTCCGGCTGCTAAATGCAGAGGGGTGTCACCGTTCTGACAGAAAGGGGAGACGTGTGTGTGGGACTCATGGATCTCAAATGAGAGAACAGCACAATGTGCACCTTGATGCATACAAGAAGAAAATACATTCAAACCTTGTTTGGTCTAGTCGTGGCCATTTCATAAGCCGGTGACCTTAGCATATCTAGAATCTCCAAACAGCCACATTCTGCGGCCAGTGCGAATGCAGTGTGCCCCATCTGAGTGTGGAGAGTGGCAAACCAGAGGGCAAGGTAAATGAGCCTGCTTTACTATACAGGTCAACCACACAGTGAACATCTGGGTGTTTGGGGTGCAGTACATACCCCGTCCGTCTTGTCCAGCTCCTTCATCTGCAGGTCCTCGATAATGTATTGCAGAACTACAGAGTGGTTGTTGATGGCGGCACAGTGGATGATATTTAACCCTTCCTGAGGGGAGACGTTCAATCGCAAAGCAGACAAATAAACGAAAAGGACGCTCAGTGAATATAAATATACTTTACAACTCTAGTCACAATATATACTTTACAATACTATACCACTAAGTAGCATGGAGCCCGCGTCAAAATAGTTTCTGTAGTACGTAAATGTTTAGTGTAAAAATGTGTAAAACCAGCTTTTATGTTAATATTAATTAAAAACATTGGTAAAAATGATTTTTTTTAAGTTAATTATGTTGTGGTGGTCATGATTCTTTTTGTCTCAACGACAAAAGTACTGGATTTGCTCCTTAACCGTTTTCTTTACATTGTTACGAATCTTTTGGTCGGCTCCAGCGCGGACCAACAGCTTCAGGATGTCCAGACAGTCGAACCAGGCCGCCAGGTGAATAGGTGCTACGCCATGCTGTAGGGGACAGAAGGACACACAGCCAGGTGGTGAGGTAGGACCGGTGGGTGAAGCGGGTAGCGGTGTTGACATCATGTGGTTCTGTATCGTGGAAGTCTTTACAATGTCCTTTTGGTCTACTTTGACCCTCCACAGCAGAAGGAGTTCCACTGCTTCCTTGTTGTTGCCGGCCACCGCAAAGTGAAGGGCGGTCCTGTTATGCTGGGTTGAAAAGAACAACGACAAACCGCCATCAAAAGACAGAGGAACTGAGGGAATCACAATCTCTTTTTAAACTCAATCTTACAAAAAATGTTTTATTAAAG
Source organism: Gadiculus argenteus (assembly GCA_900302595.1). Classification (NCBI taxonomy): domain Eukaryota; kingdom Metazoa; phylum Chordata; class Actinopteri; order Gadiformes; family Gadidae; genus Gadiculus; species Gadiculus argenteus. The sequence continues at coordinate 3,146 of OMLJ01045172.1, read as the reverse complement.
TGGTGTGTTTTTTTTTTGTCCATGTTTATACAGCCTGCATGAAACAACACGGTAAAAAGCCAGAGGGCAAAGAATCTGACATGTATCTAATTTGTAGTCCATCTTCGGGACGTGTAGTTTCATGATGGAAGACCCACTTCCATAACATCCACCGTTCATCCACATAATGAGCCGAGTGTGCATTGCAGTCAGATTTTCTTAGCACCTTAGCACCTAAGTCCTTACATCACCTACATCTTTCCTTGAAGTTTTTACATCAAGGTCAAGGAAAAGTGGTTAGGAAAGGAGATAGGACGTCATGTTTTTGACTTTTTGAACTGTAGCGATGGTTTTGATGTTTGACATCAAAAGTTTGAAATGTTTTCAAATACCTTTACCTTTATGTCACAAATGCTCAGATTCCATTTCTTCTAACTTGTAGATGGAAGTTCCCCTGCTAAAACTGCAGCTTACTATACCTCTAAATCTACTATCTGATTTGGATTTTTCTCATTAGATTGCTTGTTCTACTTGTTCTTTCTTTTCCCTTTGTAAGGACTTTGAATCAGTTTTTTCCCCCAGAAAATATTAACATAAAAAATAACAAATATTTAAGATTAAGTGAGATTGATTGGTGAGTTGGCTACAACAGTGACTGTACACTCACCACGTTCTTTACGTTGACATTTACTCCCCGGCCCCACACCTTCATGGCCTGCACGTCATTCCGCTGGGCTGCTTCAATCAACTTTACCTCTGTCTCAAGCACTGCACAATGACAACAAACACGTGGCGTTTCTGTTAAATTACCAGGATTATATCTATTCATGCAAGTAATGCAAGGTCATGTGCAATTATGGTACATTGAATAATATTAATTATTATAAATACAATATTGTTGTCTTTAATAACTAACTGTTTTTTACTTTGCCATCATTTATTTTGCAGCCAAAAGAGATGAAGCTGAATTACAATTAACCTGAGGCTGAACTCATTATGTCTGTTGATTATGTCTTTAAACATTCTGCAACTGTCTACAACTTAAGTGTACTCACACATCTCATTGATGTTGAAGCTGGACTTCACTGGTTCCTTTGTCTTTCCTCCTTTGTGTGGTTTCTTCTGTTGTATAAAGTCTGAAAACCCTGCTATCGTCTCTGCTCTCAACCATGTTGAGGGGTTAAGAGTGGCCTTAGTCCCGGCAGGCCGACCTAGCCTTGTGTTCAGTGCCATAGCTCCTCTCTCCAGTAAGAAAACAATTCACTGCAGGATACTTTTCTGTTCTTTTCACTGTCTGTCAAGAAGTTTCTCCTCAGAAACACACAACCAGAAAATGTTAACTGAAAGCTCCAAACTTCTGTGTGACTTGACACAAGTGTGGAAAGGACCTGCCTGATAGACGAGAATGGCGAGACTACTCCCACTATGCAGGAAGGTAGCACTCTATTTGCACTAGCTTTATTTGTACAGCTAAGCCTAGAAAAGTCTTGAAAATACACTACACACACAACCACAACTGATGCTTTACAGTAATGCCTTGTAATGTTCATTTATTTTGGACACGCACCATTATAAATTACAAAATAAATACTATAACTCCATATTATAAAAACATTATTATTCCATTCTACGCAGCCAATATTGCAATTGAAAAGGTTTATTTGCTCAATATCTATACAAATAAATACATCTTCATATCATACCTTGATTACATCATTAACGTAAGACATACAAGGGGCAAAACAGCAAACTTGTCCCATGTCTTCATGGTGAAGATAAATATATTTATAAAGAATGCTTGAACTCTCAGTGTACACATAGATAAGCCTTCAATACATCTGCATATATACCCTAAGGGGTATGTCCTGATACAGATATGAAACTCTAGCTTCTACTAAACTATCGACTTATATTCGTCCATAATTTATATCTCAAGCCTTCAGTTTATGGATATGAATTAGAAATCCCATAGATGACAGTTACTTATTATTTCTTACAAAAATATACATGTATTTTCTTATTTTACATTTTGAGACGGAAAAACACTTGTTTGCTGTTATTTATTTTTTCCATTAATGTAGATATGTCATTGCATAGTAAAATATATGTATTTATGTCAAATTTATAATTTGAAATTGATGAGGCTATACTTTTTTTATAGCCTCATCTATCTGTATAGTAAACCTTTTGTATTTGTTCTACTAGACAGCTGACTATTGGGTTCTGACACTTTTAACCACTAAAGGTTTGGTAAAAGACAATCTCAAATGACCAATCCTTCATCTAACCTATATTCCCTTTTCAGAGGCATCACCGTAAGTCACACCCAGGTCACTCATAACCCTAATTTTAGGTCAGCTCTTTTTTATGCTACTTTATCTTAAACTAGCCAAGATATACATTGACCATGGGGCCGTTCCCTGCTATGTCAAAGCATCAGAGCCATAGTTAGTGCAATATGTGCCACCTGCGTTTGACCTACAATGATACCTCTGTCTAGGGTGTCTAGGAGTCCTGGGTGTCACATGAAGAACTTGTCGATGGTGTTCTGGGACCCCTGGCCTTTGGCTTTCTTGGCAGGAGGGGAAGCGGGGGGAGCTTGCCTGTAACACAAGCATTCAAATAAATGATATTCATTAATTAAGTGGAAAATACATTTTCTGCAGAAAATGTGTTGATTGCTGTAGTTGTTAAATCTTCATGAAAATATATAGCCAAACGCAAGTGAGTTCAACATGAAAAAATAAGTGTTGGGTTAAACAAATGGCTAAACTGATACAGTTTGTACCTAGGCCTAGTTGTATGATAAGTATGAGTCTAAGTGGTAGATTAAGTACAAGTTTGATAAGTAGTACAAGCAGTGTTATGATAAGCACCACTGGTAGAGGTTCAATTATATGTAGATGAAGTAGTATGATAGGCCTATTAGTGTGACCAGTTGGCCTAGGACTATAAGGAGTAGTTTTAGTATGATAGGTGTTATTATTATTATTATTATTATTATTATTATTATTATTATAAAAATGGTAAGGCATCATTTGTGGTTGTAACTTGGAGAAAAAGTATATATAATTATTATTATTCTGAGTTGAGGTAACAGGATGATATCTATCCATCTATCTATCTATAAAGCAATTTGTGTGTGTGTGTGTGTGTGTGTGTGTGTG
>OMLJ01045171.1:0-10830 GCA_900302595.1 Gadiculus argenteus | reverse complement strand
CACACACACACACACACACACACACACACACACACACACACACACACACACACACACACACACACACACACACACACACACACCTGAAGTCATGGAAAATGCAAGCATTAAAAAACAACAGCAGTGCGCTATGCCTTAACAAGCCACCATAAATAAATAGAGGGCTGTAACATGTGTTCCATTCTACCATTTTTGTGTTTCCTAAAGCAAGACATGGAAATACTGAAGTAAATCAATGACATGGTGGCAATACTTTGAGAGTGATGGCAATGGCTGATTGGGTCCAGAGCTGCGATTGGTGATTACGTTGCCGTGGTTACCAGTTGTCTAGGAAGTCAAATCCTGTCTTCAGGATGCTGTTGTTTGTGTTGAACTAATAGTGGAAGAGCAAGGGCATGGAGGGAGGGGGGAAGAGAAGGGAAAGGAGGAAAAGAAAAAGAAAATCTTGTCAAATTTTTTAAAAATAGACCCAACCTTTATGGATTGGTGATAAGAAAGAAACCATAAACATAAATCGAAAAAATAAATATGTAATTCTCTTCATGATAATGCAACTTTAATTATATTTTTTAAACTGAAATTACAAATTCTATGCATCACAAAACATATAACCAAACTATACAAAACATCTGACGCACCTGGGCGAAGGTGGGGCTGTTGGCCTGCGACGGGTCCTCAACCACCTCTTCCTTCTTCTTCCTCCTGCTGTGGTCGTGGCGCGGAGACACCACCGGGGGCTTGGTCAGCTGGCTGCTGGAGAACATCTCGTCCATGGCACTGCCCACCGACGGCAGGGTGCTCTGGCCGCGCTCCCAGCCCGCCCCCGCCATGTTAGCCGTTGGTGTGGCCACCGGCAGGGGGTCGGTGACGATGGAGATGGTGGCGGGCGGGACGACCATGGGTGTGATGGCGGCCGGCGTGGTGATGGAAGCAGCAGCAACAGCAACAGGGATGGGTGGTGGTGGGGCTGGGGGCTTCGGGGCACGGTGCTTGGATGGAGCAGCTCTGGCTGGGGCTGGGGGTTGTGGGTCAGCTACCTCCAACACAGACTCCTTGATGGTAGGCGGGGTAGGGGTGGACTCCTGTGGGGACAGGGAGGGGGAATAGGTTCTTGGTTACCTCTTATCTCAGTTCATTCTAATCTATGAAACAATTGGATGTTTTTCCACAAGAAAGCAAATACTAATACCAGACAATGCCATGCAATCACAAAGCTACAGCAAGTGACAAGACATGACATCTCATTTGAACCCAATCAGAAACAGCACTTGCCTATATTTCTTCAGAGAGACAATCACAAATATATTCTTTTGACATTCGATCACAAATCCGATGAGACATAATAAACTACATACATTACATGAATTTGCTACATATTGCTGCTCGGTTGAGGGAGCCGCATGTGATGTGTTTTGCCTACCAGTCGAAGGTATGAGGGGAGAGGCTTCTCCCCTTTCTCCAGGGACTTGATCTGGCTTGGTGTAAGGGACTGGAAGTCTGCCTGCTCTCCTTCCAGCCTGGTCCGCTCTGCACTGATCTTCCAGAAGGACGACTCCTCCTCGGCCCGCCAACCTGGGCCCTCGCTGCTGGATACCTGTTTGAAAGTCAAGGTCAGGGTCTAGTGGCTAGAGCCCCTTTAATCATGATACTCAGGGTGGAATGACTCCAGGGTGGAGGGTGTAATGTTTTTCAGCTTTGCAGATATGACTCGTACAATCAGGGATTTCTTTCCATATCGAGTTTGCAAGGAGAAGAATCACAAGGGCAGGTGAAACAGTGCAAACATAATCTGATTATTAATTGCAGTGGAAAAGTAATCCATGTTACTGACGAGTTGCGCTAAATTTGTCAGGTCTTGAAGTAGCAACAGAGTGAACTGTGTAAATTAACACATTTGCTTTTATGTTGAACAACGCACCTTTTTCTTTTTAATAAAATATGGGTCAAGAATGAGCCCAACCTTATTCTCATTACCCACTTTGTCTGAAAAGCACATCTGGGAACCTCCTCTGCCTCATTTTGGGCAAGAAAAAAACTGGATGATTTAATCTTTCCAATATGCCCCGAGTATGGTTGAATTGTTCGATGCTATATTCTTGTGCAGCTCTCTATTGGAGGGTGTTCTTGGATCAGCGCCTACCTTGTTCCCTGCAGTACTTTTGTTGAGCTGGCCGGCCGCAGGCAGCTTGGAGGCCTTGGAGTCGGAGGATGATGCACCTTGCTCTGTGGTTCCCGAGATCAAGCTGAACTCCAACTGACTCTGCACAACAACAACAGCAGCAACAGCACATGACTATCAAACATCACCATCCATCAACGTGTTGAACTAGGTCTTTGTAAATGGGTCAAGGCAATATTTTCAGACATGAAATTTGTGTATTTTTGACAGGTATAATGACTTGATTATGGTATAGCCAAGAATGCATTGTCCAACAACATAAAATACAAGGCTATTTGTATTTTATTTGTATTTGTTTGTCTTGACTCTGTTTCGCTGTTAAAGTAACTAATATATATATATATTTTTTTTTTAAACAGGCAATGCAGAGTGGATAAAAAGGGTGATACAGTGGCCTGCCAAACTCACAGACTTGCTTGGCAGAAGATTTCAGTACGAAAACCATGCCTTGATTTACAGAGACAACATAACAAAAGGAAGCACTAGAGTGAGACTAATGTCATAACTTGACTTAATATTTGTTGATTAAAAAAAAATAGAATCGCAAATTGTCTACAGGGTAGGGTGGTGTTTTAATTAGGCGAATCCAATTGAATAAACAAGTCAGATGGACATGCATGTTATGTACTTGTGGTGGAAATAGCAGTTTAAAAGGGTAATGTTTACCTTGGTTTCCCATGAGAAGGGGGCGGAGTGCTCATCCTGCCAGGTGATGTCCTAAACAAAGACATCTGGGATTCAATACACGCGCGCAGGCGCACCCTGACGGTTCGACACATCAGGCCTGCTCTGGGGAGAACTTGGGGAGGTGGACGCCTGTGCTATTTATTGTCATTGCACTTATAACATCTCTATTGTACTACCAAAACGAACACAAACAGTCATCATCTCCGACACGGTCACTCTTCCTAGCCTGGCGTTTTATGATATATATCGTCGTGTAGCTACGTGGCTGGGCTAAGACACTTAAATAGCCTTCTATCTCCCTATAACTAGTTGGCTTGAAAAAAACACATTATCGTTTCAAATACCTCGTCTCCAAAGTGGACTATTTTCTGACCCGTCTGAATGAGGAGTTTAGGGTAACAGACGACTTCTTCGCGGTCCACTCTGTGCATGGCGTATCGAGCTCGGATGTGCGGATCCATCAGAGAGTTGTCGATGGCGTTGTCCTGCTCGTTCGGTGTCATCTTCTCCCACGACGGGCCGTGGTCGGCTTTGATCCTCTCCCTCTCCTGCATTATTTTCCTGGCCATCGAGTTGATGGAGGAGAAATACTCCAACTTCTTTTCTTCCATCCTGTGGGCATCTAGCCCCGCCATGGTCGCCGCGGCCATTTTTAGTGGCTGCCAACTGTTTCGGGAAGGGGTGGTGGGCGGGGCCACGGGGTGCCGTGACGTGGATATAAACACCGTCTCCTCCACTCGTAGATTTATAGTGACGTCTACCGGCGCGACTAGGAACTGCAGTTAGAATTTGGGCTGATGGACACTTCGTATTTTAAAGGATTTGAAAGGGGAAAGTAGCACGTAATCGTCAAGTTGCAATAGGCCATGTGTTAACGTTGAACACCGTTGTGTAAATCATTCGTATCAGGTGTTATGTCATGTAGGTGCTGGGTGATTATTAAAGTAACCCATTGACTGAAAACAAACAACAGCAAACAACATATTTATAGATACAAAACATTAATCATCAAACAATAAATGAAATCTGTAGCCTGAGCCTGGCCATTACTCGACTGTGTCAGATGATTGTGTCTATTTTCAAAAACAAAACAATACATTATAGATTTTAGGCAAATTCTATAATTAGAATAAGGTTGGCCTCATTCTTGTCCCATGTTTTATTAGAAATAAAAAGGTGCCTTGTTGTGTAAAAGCAAATGTGTTAATTTACACAGTTAACTAACATCAACATGTGGCCTTGCCCTTGTTACAGGGTAATAAACATTGCATCACCCACATTGACCCCCCACGTTCATATACCCGATACTAAATGCTGTTAAGTGATGATATAGCGTTACCTAACACAGGGATTATACATATCTATTCTATTAAAAGGGGATTTGATCAGTCACAAGTGTGAGTCGACGTGGTCACACCACGTGACGTCTACCTATCATGTGTTGACTCTCATCATGTGATTCAGTCAGTTCCTGCTAGCTTACCGAAACGACTACTGGAGACTTTGCTGTATCATGTAGTGCAGCAGAGCGCACCCGATCGCCAAAGTAAACAACCATTCGTGTAGAAAATATGGGAATTACACGTCAACTGAACCATTCCGACCCGCGGAAAACCTGTCTGACTTTACTCCTCGGACTCTCGTCGATGCTGTTGTCGGCCCGGTCAAGTGTAAATGGCTTGGATGACAGCAGTCTGTTGTACCGAGATCTCTGCAGGTAATGTAACCTTGTAAGAAGGAAATAGGAAAGACTTCGCGTACACACAATGATAATCCTATTGAATGTATGATGTATGATGTGTCGTTCGTTTGTGTAGACTCTGGCTATGCCAAATGTATGCACGTCTCATTCTGCTGTATGGCTACATTGTTTTCATTCAGCCTTCCTTGTGCCATTTATTTACTCACTGGATCAGCAAGAGCATTGCTAATTTTGGGGCTATTCTGTATACACATATGGATACACTTGTGTCAAATCATTACTAATTTCCATTGGAGGCATGCTCATACAGGGGAAGATGTATAAATGAACAAATAGGAAATTGTTGACAACGAGGCAATCATCCGTACAGTTATCATTCAACGCCCTCCTTTATATTAAGGAAAATATATATTTTGTTTAAAACTTACCCAAGCAAATGCCTTTTGTTTATATTGCAGTTATAAATGGGAAGCCATTGACCAGCATAATAAAGTGAAGTATACTCTGAAGCTATGTGAGTCGTCGCCAGATACTGCTTGTGGGGCTGGCACTGCTGTCTGTGCCTCGAATCTCAAAACACAGGAGGACCAATCAGTAGGTAAGTAAAAGTTCTATTTATTTTGTGCTACAATCAAATGCTTTCTTCAAAGACTGAATGTAGCTATCTACCTAAGGTCATGTTTAGCTGATGAATAGTGCTGCGACGGTAGATTTTGTCCAAATGAAAGTAGAATTGTCTACCGTTGGAATAGAGTATATATTGTATCTATCGGACTATCTATAGGTCTAGGTCTATCTGCTACTGTTACAGACAATACGCCCACTTCAACCTGAACCCTTGACCCAAACCCTAGTCATTCATATTTATATATCCCCCTGTCCTTCCTCTTTCACATCCGTCTTCACATGCCTATGTTAAAATTGTATCAAGACAGCACAGGGACAAATAACATCACATGGCAAATAAATAAACAAACAGAAAAGTTGCACAAATAAAGTGTCTTTCTGCTAGAACTGTCTTGAGTTTAGTTCCCAGCACCTAAAAGATTTTCCCACCGAAAAGATTGGTCGCCTTGTCGTTACTCAAGATAGGCCTGCAATGCAATGTATCCTGATGTTTGTTCTCTTCTGAACAGAGACACGTGCCGCTACAAACAAAGGCCTCTATCCAGCCATATATCAAGCCAGAGGGCTGACATCTGTGCTGATACACACGTCTCTGACTCACACGTCTCTCACTCTCTCAGCCAGATACACCTGAGAGATAATGTCAGAGCTCTAACAACACACACAGGCCTAGGTTGCTTTGATGAATCTCACACCATGGCACCATAGCCTTCTGTCCCTATCTTCGGACCCATCGGAGGTCAGCAAGATACAAGCCCACTAGAAGTTCTGACCACCACAGTCTGTTATAATTGGCCCACGCAGCACAGCAAATTCTTTAGTCAGCCATCCTATTTTAAGGACTTTTTCTTTCCTTGTACAAATTGGCTTTCCTCAGCACTGGGGAAACCGATGCGCTACTTTGAGCCCATAGGACCCTGATAAAAGTGTTTCAGTAGATGTTACAGCTGCACCCTTGGCATAATTGAAGTCTCGCAGCCACAAGATGAAATCTCAGTATGCTGTATACATTGGAAATGCTACCCTGTTTTAGTGATCCAATCAAATTATGTGGCCAGATGCAAGTAATGAGCTTATCGTAGATTGGATTTTTTCATTACAAGTGGAGAGCGGGTGGTTGGATATAAGGAATAGCATTATTAAATTCTAACCAGCCAGACCTAGCTTAGTAATAGTTTGCACCACAGGTCATCCTAATGGCCGGAAGGTATAGAAGCCTATAACAAGCAAACAACATGATTTAGAAAACAAGACAAAAAATATTTTTTCTGGAAGATTATTGTACCATCCTCAAGCGTCACATTTTTTAACTGTCGTGGATTGCGTACCCTCTTGGCCTTCCGCAAAGCTAACAGTGGGAGCCTCCCTGCCAGAGGCATTTCATAACGACAAGACAACTTGTCCTGTTGGCCCTGGGTTGCGACCTTCCCTCTCGTTGACAACTCTGATGTTATACCGGCGACCATGTGGTGTCCTCAGTGGTTCCTCAGTGACCCAGCAGTGGAAGTTTTGTTCGAGGGGCTTCTCGTTGGGCTAAGCTGTTAAATCTATAGCTGTTGGTGCTGTTGCTGTTGGTTCTCTAGTAGTTGGTTCTATAGCTATTTGATCTATAGATGTTGGTTCTGTAGCTGTTGGTGCTGTAGCTGTTGGTGCTGTAGCTGTTGGTGCTGTAGCTGTTGGTGCTGTAGCTGATGGTGCTGTAGCTGATGGTGCTGTAGCTGTTGGTGCTGTAGCTGTTGGTGCTGTAGCTGTTGGTGCTATAGCTGTTGGTGCTGTAGCTGTTTGCTCTCTAGCTGTTGGTGCTGTAGCTGTTTGCTCTCTAGCTGTTGGTGCTGTAGCTGTTTGCTCTCTAGCTGTTGGTGCCATTGCTGTTGGTGCTGTAGCTGTTGGTGCTGTAGCTGTTGGTGCTAAAACTGCCTCTGGTAACATTGGGCCCTATCAGAGGAGCTTTGTCATGGAGATAGTAGTTGTTTTTGTTCATTTCATTGCTGCTATCCGCATTATTTGTCCATGTTATTAAATGTTCTCATCTTCTTCAGCTTACTACATTGAAGAGGATGTGAGTATGAGTGCTGTGTAGAAGCATGCTTTGGGCACAACGTTGGCGGATGAGGCTGGGTGACGCTATATTTCCTATTGCAGATTTGTGAAACACCCACAAGCCACAGAGGTCCTTTTTGTGTAACATGGTCTACAAAGTGCATCTTTAAAGCACTGTCTCTTATCTTACAAATATAATAGGTAACCTGCTTCAATGCAAAGAACATCTATAGTAGAACTAACTACACAGTACAAAACCGAGTCACACGGAGCTCATCAACTTGTGACCACCCAACTGGTTGTATTACCCGGTAGCTTCATGATCACATTATGAACAGTCAGACCTCAAACCTTGTCTCTGAGGATATGATCCACATAATGGATGTCGCTTGTGTGTGTCATGTTCTCTATTTCTCACTCCCTACTAACGAGTTTGAGGACTAAACGGGCGATAGCCTGAGTGGACTGGTGTTGATCTAAAACTCTGCTACTATTATTTGTACCTGACTGTTGATTCCATGTCGAATAGGGTTTCTATAGTAGCAGAAGCGGCAAAGACGCACAGATCAGTGTTTGTATTCAAATGTTGAGCAGACACAGCGACCTGTGATGAACAGAGAGACGCCGTCTCCCGGAGGTTTCTCTGCATCATGATTTCTAGTGTACTTTGTGTAACTCCCACCCAGGGTAATGACACTTAACAACACTAAACCAATGATAGGACAGCCTTACCCACAGAGGCAACCCATCTGCTGTGAGATCAACAGTTAATTTCAAGGTATATTTACCTAAATCGTCAGCTGACCGAACACCTGACATTCCTCGATGTTGCCAATTATAGCCCTTTGTGTCTGTGTGTGTCTCACACAGGCTTTATCTGTCTCCCCCGGTTTCCCTCCTGTCTTTCGTTCACGCACGCATGCACGCACACACACACACACCAATAGTAATAATCATGTCTGTGCTAGCACTGCTTGCGTGATAACAGGTTTATTAGGTCTGCAGCATGCTATTTCTCCAGGGTATATGTTTTACTTTGGTCAGGAGAAAAGCTTTCTTGTTGTTCAAAAATTGAAGGACAATGGATCAGAAATCCATTGTTGTTTTCATTGTATTGGGAAAACAAAATGCTTTGTTTTGTTTTGTTTTCTTTGACCTACTTACTGTTAGTCGTGTAGACTGTTTGTCACACACAACGGCACACATAACTCCACTTGTGCAGTGTGTGCTTGTTACTCAAATACACTTGGACGATGTTTTGGGAGTTGGGTTGTAAATATCAAGGTGCTTCCAGAATTATAAGTCAAGTTGGAACTATTGGATAAACTAATTGACTTCATCGATCACCATCTCTTTTGGGTTGTCTGCTCTGCAATAACTGTCACCAATGTAGAGCATTGAAGGTCATTAATGAATGATCCCGTTCATGAACAGAATGCACAACTATGTGCCAAGCCCATGCATCCACAACGAGGCGTCCAAACACTCAAATGTGAATCAAGTAGCGACAAAGTTAACAGGGGAATATACACAACGATATCATGGTATCTTTTGGCAATGTGTTAAAGATCATGTGTAACCTATTTTGATGTTGCATATCTCTTTTGTTTGTTGTTGTCTTTTGCAGTCAATAATAATTCCTGCAATAAATAAATTGTTGATGGTGACGGTAATAAAATGCCGTGTTGTAGATGGCTTCATTAGGGTTCCCTAATGTAAAAGACACTGATGGCACCAATGGTGATATGGCATCATAATCAAGCCAGCTTGAAGTGCGTCTTATGACTTAAGAGATGCCTAATTTAAGACCATGCAATGCATGCTGGTGGGCTGATTGTGTAACGTCTCTCCCACGCTAGTATTCACTAGTCTTGACCTTTACTCTAAGTGAGATCACGCGGTTCACAGTCATGGTTTGTAAGGGTTCTAAAAGTTGCAGAACAACTTGTACAGTGCTTTTCTCGTTTATAGACTTGTTTTTATGTGAATTACAACATTATTTTGTAAAAGAAAATACATAGTCTTCCTCTTTACTCCGGACTACGTGATTTCTCTTTCTCCCTTAAGTCTTTTCAGTATGCTTGTCTCTTCTGATTGGCTTACTGGTTGGCTTGCTGGCTTGCTGGTTTGCTGGCTGGCTGGCTAGATATACCGTATGTGTTTATACTGGATATATGGATGTAGTTGAGCTAGCATTCCCTCAGTGGGTCTGGCAGCATGGCAGACAGTTGAATAATAATAACTGAAGAATGATTCTGACCTCCCAACCACTGGTGACCCACTGTCAGGAAGTAACGCATACACTTACAGTCACACAGTCACACACATCCCGCTGGCCAGGGTCAAAACATTAATCATTTATCATGCGAGCCCACCATGACAGAGAAAGTGTATCAGGCGATGGGAAAATGTCCTACGTGCTAACCGGTCATCTTCCCAGAGAGAATGAGTTTAGTTTTTGATATTTCCAACTATGGCTGGTAACATGACCTTTAACTCATTAACCACGAGATGTACTAATCCCCCATGCTAGTTAGACTAAAGGAAGTCTGTATTGGGTTCAGTGTGTGCGACACCACATCCTTTTTGTGTCTTTGTGTATTTAGCCTTTTATAGAGGCCTCCTATATTTTGGGTATTTTTAACATTGAGAGTTGCTGATGGCAAACTCATGCATTATTTTGTATGTTTCTGTAGAAACGCAAGAATCGTACGTTTTTTGTTAACGCAAAGTTACAAATCATACTGTATGGATAAAGGTTTTCCAGTCCTTTCTGTGGCTGTATACCATGAGTTGAACTTTGACCTTGAGGCTCAATGAAACCCTCCAAGCCAGTGGTGTCATGAGAAACCTATTTTTTTATATGATTTAAGACAGTATGTTAAGGTTTATAAAATCAGGGTAATTGGTGTGTTAACATGGATTTTGTGCTGTTTCTGTGTTTTTATTTTAATTAACATTAAAGCTCTGCCAAACGTATTCAGTTCAGTCATGAACTGTAATAATAAATTTAACATACATTTGTGTGTCCATCAACAGGTGAGGTATCCCTTCGGAAGTTGTCCGGCAAAGTGTTGGACTTCAACGCAACCACACAGTGTCCAGGCAGTGAAAACAAAGTCCAGAGCAGCATCAGCTTCCAGTGCGGCAAGACAATGGTAAGGGTCTGACACACAGAAAAGATCTCCCTTCATTCCTGATGGGTCTGTCAGGCATGCCTGCAGCTTTAAGTCGATACATTGATTTTAATTGATCAACAGAAAATTAATCAAAACCTAATTTTGCTAATCATTGTTGATGTAATTGATCAAATACAAATATCAAACATTTACTGATCATGTTTCTGTTTGTGAAAGCACTGTTGCGCATGTCCTTGTTTTTGTCCTCATCCTCATCTTCCTGCATACCTTTTACACATTTTCGCCCCCTTTTTCAGTGGAAATGGTGTGTGTGTGTGTGTGTGTGTGTGTGTGTGTGTGTGTGTGTGTGTGTGTGTGTGTGTGTGTGTGTGTGTGTGTGTGTGTGTGTGTGTGTGTGTGTGTGTGTGTGTGTGTGTGTGTGTGTGTGTGTGCATGAGTACGACGCGTATACCTGC
>OMLJ01045163.1:0-10596 GCA_900302595.1 Gadiculus argenteus | reverse complement strand
AGAATCTATAAAAATCGATATAAAGCAATACGGCACAAAACAGTTCTGAAAAATGAATTAGAACTTCACTCACATTTAAACGTGTACTGCCTTGTTCCTGCCATTTCATCCACTTGAAACACCTCCACGCGTGTGAGCGCAGAGGATTGTGGGTATTCTGGCTGGTCGAGGATGCATCGATGCATCCTTGAAAAATCTTCGGAATTCTCAAAAAACAAGGACGCGAGAAGGGCGCGAGATTTGAGTGTGGGCGCGAGATTTGAACATTGGAACAGTACTTGTCGGCGTTCTATGACGTGGCGCCCTTTAGAGGGCGCTCGTTGAGCATGCTTCCTTCACTTTGGGAAACGGCCTGAGAATAGGAGTCCATCTTGATGTTGATGTAAGCATTTAGATTTTTACAGCTTTCAAACCACACCCTTTTCAGAAATCAATAGCTCCTAAGTGCTTTAATATTTAATGTACAGACTTTCTTTTATGTCAGATTTACCACAGTGGTCCATAGATGATAGCTGCTAAAGTATTTTAGTCCAAGTCAAAAAACCTAGGATCCTTAGGGAATTACGTGTTTTTAGCTAAATTCAAGATGGCCGTAAAGTTATAAAAGCAAAGTTATAGCTTCTTGAGGCAGATTTGTTCAGCATTTAGCTTAGCAAGTAAGTAAAAAGTAAAAAGTTAAATAGATCATGAGATATGCCTGTTCAAAGTTAGCATTTTTGGCCTGTTGCTATAGGGCCACCTATCAGTTTTATATTAGCTCACTGTTAGTTTTGAGTCAGCCTCTACAAGTGTAGTAAGTTTCAGCAAACGCGTGTGAGCGCCTGGATCCACCTGGAAACTCAAAGCGCTTACAGTGAAGGGGGGACCTCACTCACCACCACCGATGTGTAGCACCCACTTGGGTGATGCACGGCAGCCAATTGGCACCAGAACGCTCACCACACACCAGCTTGAGGTGGAGAGTTGAGGGAATGAATGAATCAGCCAATTATACAGGGGGAGGATTGCAGGGCCAGATTGAATGAGCCTGGTTGGGCAGTTTTAGCCAGTACACCTTTCTCAGTGAGTCAGGTCCTCGGTTTTACGTCTCCTCCGAAGGACGGCACCTTCCACAGCACAGTGTCCCCGTCACTGCACTGGGGCATCGGGATTGATGTTTTGCCAGAGGGAAGAGTGCCACCTACTGGCCACCACCCGACCACTTCCAGCAGCAACTCAGTGTTCCCAGTTGGTCTCCCATCCAAGTACTAGCCAAGCCCACACCTGCTTAGCTTCAGAGATGCAGCTAGGCAGGGCTCCATTGGTCTGGCTGCTGGCTGTCTCCAACTGACACTCTTTACACCAGCTAAGTGGTAGGTGTAAATATTTAGAAACTACCAAGTACTACGTCATAAATAGTTTGAGGGGTGCTACCCGTTTTGATTTAGTAATGTGTAAACCGTTAAGCCCACGTAAACCATTAAGTTGTAACTAGACTATGAACCAGTAAACCTGGTGAAACTGTATCTCCATACATTTGTCATGGCTGAATTTTATTTTGAGTTCAATATACATTTAATTCTGCGTTCACATTTCTACTGCTCATAGAGCAAAAGCAATGTTTTTTGTTGTAAATTGCATATTCTTAATTTGCCATTTAGTTATTTACTATTATTACTGTCCTGTATTTCTGCTGTGACACCCAACTTCTGGAATACATTTGCAACATACAAAAAGATCTAAAATGACCAAGTTAAGTTATGTATTAATGTTGTCGCAGGTCGTTCATACCTGTTATTCAGCAGTATGTTAGAGCATTTGATGTCTCTGTGCAGAAAGTTCTTCTTGTGGCAGTAGTCAAGGCCTTCCATCAGCTGTCGCATGAAACTGCGTACATGCTCCTGCGAGAACTGGACCAGGCCCGACTCCAGAAGCCCCATCAGGTCGTGGTCCATGTACTCAAACACCAGATAGAAGGCACCTTGACACACAGGGAGCAGTGCGCAGACAGCAAGTTAGGGCTCATACACAATTACCATACATTAGCAACGTTAGACATTAGACACTTACAAAGCGGATTATGTATTAAGAGATTTAATTAATGTAATTGATGGGGATTGTCAATGATGATGAGTCATCAATCAAGTAAAAATATGATTCTGGTGGCAACTTGTAACAGGCATTGCCCATTACATGACAGTTGAATGGTTATGGCTACAGATGTTACACTGCTAGGGCAGAAAAGTTTTGGTCTGTTGATCGATTGTTCGGTCGATAAGACACATCTTCAATGACAGTTCCTTTCATAAGGACAAAGGCGCTTCTTTATTGATTATTTTCAGAAGTGGGAAAAATTTGCGGGAGGGAGTAATGCAGACTTATGGCTTTAATTTTTGAGTGATTGTGTTAAGAATAATATTAATACCATTATTCAAGGCTCTGTAGTTTCGATTTAAGAATCGTATGGTTTAATTCTAAGACTTACAAAACTTGTTTAAACACCCCAGTTACACAACTTTGAACTCACCCAATTTAAGGAAGACTGCTAGTTGTAACTGACTGAACATTTACTCTTCTCCAAACTAATTAACTATGCAACTCTGCCCGACGTGGCGCTCTGTGACCCGTCTAGTGTGCGACCTGCTTTATGATTGAAGCTCTGCCGTAACAGAGTTAGACTCGGACCAAGAGTGACCAACCCACTGACTTTCTCTGAACGGCACTATTGTGAAATGTATGCTAGAAGGTAGTAGTGTTGTCATGATATTGGATTTTACCATGGGATGAACTTTAGTTTTTTTCAGAAAATAACATACCCAAAATAAAGATGAGTAAATGAGTATATCTCCACAACTATATGTCATCTTGGTTCCAAAAGAAAGATTATTGTTCAAGTGAAATTTTCTATTTGGAAACTACTGCAGAACACAGCATAAGTGTATTACATTTCCACGTGAAATAATAATCAGTTGGTCATTATTAGTTGGTAGCCCTAGGGTACTATGAAACGCAAACAGATAGATATCTTGAGAACCCATTGTACAATTTAGACATTTCACTCTTTTGAAAGGGCAAATATAATTGAATGACACCTAGCCAAACACTCGCAAATCCACATATGGCCACTAAGTAGCGCTGAAGATCATGTGTTCTGATTGAAGGCAATTTATCCATTTCCTCACAAATCTTCTCTTATGGCACGTTTCCACCATCGGGTGTGGTTCGGTTAGGTATGAATAGGTGCGGAACGGTTTGCGTTTCCACCACCAAAAGTGGGCGGGACCGGATTTAGCTGTACTCATCTCTGTGCTCCTTCGTTGGGGTACCAAGCGGTCTGAAAGGGTGCCAACAAGTTTAAGCTACACACGCCGTCTGTTGAT
This sequence comes from Gadiculus argenteus, assembly GCA_900302595.1. Taxonomy (NCBI): domain Eukaryota; kingdom Metazoa; phylum Chordata; class Actinopteri; order Gadiformes; family Gadidae; genus Gadiculus; species Gadiculus argenteus. The sequence goes on along the minus strand of OMLJ01045163.1, from coordinate 7,237 downwards.
TGTTCGACAGAATCGTCACTTCAGTCCGACAGGGGGATAATAACAAACAGTACCCGCAAGGCATTTCTGGACAAAGGTGAAAGCTTAGTTTATTGAAGAAAATGTTGCGCAAAAGTTTGTAATTCTTGGACGACCTACATTGTTGCTCTTCGTTTATTGTGTCGCGTTCTTTTTAATTGGATTTATTAGCAGGCTACTCTGTGTCGGGCTGCTATGAGGTCACGATGTTTACTTACACCCTGCCCTACCATAAGGGTACTGTCGGTGGTGGAAACGCAAGCTTTAACTAAGCTATGCTTAACCGCACGTACATTACCAAACCTAATCATACAGGGCCTAACCAGACCCGCTGGTGGAAATTAGTAATTGATTGTAAAGACCATGTTTGGACAATTGGACCCAGACACTGGGTTATCAGTTTATGGTGTTTTTATGCGATCAAACTCAACTTTAAGGACAAAAACAAAGGCGAGACATCATTTTTTGTTGTAAAAAGAAAATGGGAAGTTGGTTCTGGATTGCTTATTACCTCTAGTTCGTTGAGTAATCACAGAGTGATATGGTTTAGCCTGTTTGAATCAGTGGAGGCTCATCTTTCATATAATGTATAGTTTGTTTAGGTCTAACAAACTTCTGTGCATATGCAGTTAACTTGTAGGCTAACTTGTAGCTAACACCGTCACAGAGAGCATTGAGCCTAATCACTTCCAGAGAACGCACACAGAGAACGAGAGTTGTTGGCACTGTAGCAAGGCGTCTGTTAACTCACTGTCCGAGAGAAGAGAGCGAGAAAGCGCAGCTGGTATTTGAGGATCGATACTGCAGAGGATGATTATCGTAACCATTTAAAAAATTCAGTATCGATATTTATCGAAAAATGTAGCAGGTAGAGTAAAGTGCACTGGGGCTAATTACATTTGACAAATCGATTTGTCGTGAGTTAGTCACCTACCAAGATTATTAGATTTTTTAGTTGGACTACAACCCTACAGCCTAACCTCAAATACTCATACTAACAAGGTAATTAGGCAATCAATTAGGCTGTAGATAAGGAAGACAACAATCAGCAGCAGCTCTACTCACAAATCTCCATCTCAATCTTTTGGTAAAGACGGGAGTTACCTTTGTCCTTCTTGAAGTCGAGCGCATCCTGCTTGTCAGTGACGATCTCTTTCATGTTGACCACACTGCGATGGTTCAGCTGCCTCAGGATCTTGATCTCTCTGATGGCCGTGATGGGGAAGCCCTCCTTCTCATTGTCCAAGCGCACTTTCTTCAGGGCAACCAGCTCCCCTGAGCAACATTGATGGGACGATTAAACATACAAAACACAAGAAGAAGGCCCAGGTGATATTTTAAGATGGTGGGGGGGTTAATTCAACCCATTGTCTTACCAGTGTCTTTGTCCTTTGCCTTATACACCTGACCGTAAGTGCCCTCCCCGATGATGCCGATTATGTCAAACTTATCAACACAGCGCTTTCCCCAGTCACTCTGGGTCTGTTGCCGCTCCCCATAGCGCGGGCAACAAAACCTGTCAATTTCAATTTCAAAACACAATGGCAATTTCAGAGCTGATATTACAGAACGATTTCAGAGTTGTTGTGTGCAAGTAAAGGGGACCAACTTTGGTCTTTTCTTGAGGGTCATCTCAGGTAGCAGGGAGGCCTGGCAGATGGGGGACTGAGGTGGGGAGTGATGGCTGCCCGGCAAGGTGGGGGGCAGAGGCAGGTCGATCAGCGACGGCCTGCTGCGCACTTCCTTCTCCTTTCTATGCGGCCTCTGAGGTGGGGTGGACTTCTTTGGACTGAAGGAGATTTTATTATTTTTACTATTATTATTACTGTTATTGTTGCTCTTTTTACTTTTACTTTTATTCTATTTATATATTAAGCCTTAATTGCACTATTGGAGGAGCCCAAGACTTAAGAATTTCATTGCCAGCGACTGCTCTGTCATTGTTGTGCATATGACAATAAAAACATCTTGAATCTTGAATCTTGAATTTGGTTCAAAAGAGACAATGTGAAAAATGGTGTGTATAAAAGAAAGGTAAAAGGTATGTACACAGGGCATTGTGTGGTCTCACCTGTCCTGAGCGTCTCCCAGCAGCATAGGTGGCAGTGGAAGGAGGGGCAGCGTGGAGGTTTTGTGTAGCGGGGTGGGGCGCATTGGGCTACGGGCTGCGGGGGACTTCGGCTGCGGCACAGCCAGCGGGGCCAAGGATGGCTGAACGCTGACCTCAGACTTCTGTGATGGCTGAGGTGGTGGTGGAGGTGGAGGAGGAGGAGCTGGGCCTACTGTGGTGCTGGCCGGTGGAGGCAGAGAGTGCTGCAGAAGAGAGGACGCTGGAGAAGGAGAGGAGGATGAATCCAGCGGTCCCGGGGTTGCGTCTAACACCGGCTCCTCCACATCAGGAGTGGCACCCTTGGCTGCCAAAGCTGATGATGACGATGGTGGCAGGGGCGGAGGAGGTTCGGCTGGCCCAGAGTCCTTTGCAGCCTGAGCTGCCTCGTTCTTCACAGCAGCAGCAGCAGACCATGCCGAGTCTGGCTTGGGTCTGTGTATGGGGGGGGATGAGGTGGCCCCGCTGGCAGCACGAGCAGCGGCCGCGGCCTGCTGTCGCTCCTTCTTCCTGCGGCTCAGCTCAGCGCCCAGGCTGGAGTTGAGTGGCAGGCGGGAGGAGGGCGGGGATCGGCTGGGGGGTCTGCTGCTGTGGGAGCCACCACCTCCACTGCCCCCTCCACCTCCAGCAACTGAGGAGGAGTGGCGCTTGTTGCTGCGGGGGCGCGAGGAGGAGCGCCGCGAGGAGTACTGTGGAGGGGAGCGGCTTCTGGAGGTCCCAGGTCGCCTGTGGTGAGAGGAGTGACATGCCACTTTATTCAACATGGTTAGCGGTATGCGTTATTCTTCACCAGAAACCAATATGAACCCTCTACTAGAGCTTAACGTAACAAGCTAAGCAAGATATTCACTGTAAGAATCCCTCACAAATGTGTATGAAAAGGGTCTAGGTAAACTAGGTAAACTGATTTGGGATGAATAGATTACATTTTGATGCTTGTACTTGCAATTATCATCACATAATTTGGGCATGTTAGAAGAGAACATGGATGGATTATGTTCTACACCAAATCACAAAGGTTTAATGGCTAGAATCGGTCAATCTCACCGGGGAATGGGACTGGTGCTGGAGGACCTGCGGGCCCCGTAGGGGCTGATGGAGCGTCTCCGTGAGTAGGGGCTGCTGTCTCTCTCGTAGCTGGACGACCGGTGTCTGCTGCCGTATGGGCTGTCCGACCTCTGCCTGCTGCGCCTCGTCGTCTCCCGGTAGGGGCTAGGGCTCTGGACCACCCTGCGCCTGGGGTAGCCGTCCTCACCGCCATGCTGCCCATACCCGATGCCCAGAGGGCTCTCAGTACCAGCTACCCTCCTGGGACTGGGAGACTGGGCCAAGCTGGTGCCCTTGCGGCGGGGTGGGCTGCTGGCCCTGCTCGATGACTTGCCCTTGGGGCTAGACTTATGGCTCTTGGAGGTCTTCCGTTGGCTCTTGTCGGTCCTGCTCCTCTGGGAGGAGCTGTGGCTGCCCTCTGTCCGACTTTCCTTCCGCTGCTGTTTATCCTTGCGGGACTTCCCTGAGCGGCTGCTTTCCTTGCTGCGGGATGAGGAGGCAGAGGAGGTGGTGCTTCCCACACTGGCTGCCGGCTGGGTGAGGGAGGACAGCGTCAGCTCCCCACGCTTGGTCGCCACCGAGTCAACCTCGGGCTGCTCCTGGCGTCTAGATGAAGAGGCTACAGGGGCGGGGGCAACAGTAGCAACCTTCTCCTGGCTTTTTCCAGAACTGCCCTTCTCACGGTCCTTGGTGCTCTTTTTCTTGGCGCCCTGTTCTGTATCCCCAGAGTCTCTAACTTTGCTAGGGTCTTTGGACTTTTTGCGCGTATGTTTGTGCGCCTTGTTCTCCCTTCCCCCAGGAGCAGCACAGGCGTCTTCCCTTTCGTACTCAGGAGTAGGTTCTAATCGGTCCTTGTTACCGTGATCTGATGGTTTAGCTGTAGGTGGGTCCGAAAAGGTGTCCGAATCTGAACTAATATCATCGTACTCCACAAGAGGCTTCACAGCGTTGACAGTGGGAGGCGCCGTAACGCTGTGGGTAGACACTTTAGGGCCAAGGTCCAAAGATTCACGACCATGTTTCGTCGATTTGTGCCGTTTTCGCTTAACGTTAGCAGAGTTAGACATTGATTGAATCTTACCGTCTTTGCTCGTCATGTTTCCAGCAGACATGTGAGGCGGGACATGGGTCTGCTGGGGCCCACTACTGCTGCCACTGGCAGTTGGAGGCTGCACGGCAGCGCTAATGCTAGATTCCGGCTTCCTCTTGGTCCCATGGTGTCGGTCCGACCCAGGCATTCCTCACGTCGGAGACGGTACCTTTTCTGCGCGTGGGCCCCGGTGGCCCGGGCGGTACATTCACAAGGAAACAGTATTCCCAAATGCCAAAAACTGTTGTAAACAAGCAAACAAATGAAAAATAAACAAACCAGGCCTTTCCGGTCTTCAATGCCAGTTCATTCCAAGAAGGTCGAAACTATAATTAGTCAGAAAATGTAAAAGGTAGTTACCCAGTGAGAAAGGAACGTTGCTTTGAATTTGTCAGACAAAATAGAGAAAATCCAGACCAAGAATCAGAGCATTGTTGTCTACTCCGTTTCAATTTTGGTAGCCTGCTAGCTAGCGCTGCTAGCGTGCTGATTGGTGGAAAAAACGAAAAATACCCTTTTTAAAAGCTGTCCTTGTCCGGTGCCAAGTTTAGTATTGTGTATTTATTCCACAGAATTGCAGCTTTAAGAGTTTAGAAACGGCAATGAACGTCATTAAAGGCGCTCTCGTTTCTCGATCAAAATGAAAACTTGACCCGGTTGGTACTGTTTACATGTTCCCTTTAATATATTTTTTATCTCCCATAAATTCAGTAATTATCTGAAATTATAGGATATTCGTGTGCAGTAAATGTTCCAGTTTATTATCAATGGCTCTGGGAATCAACCAGGCCTATATTTAGGGCGATGCCAGTGGATTTAATAACATCTACAGCCCTATCTGAAGGAGACTGCAAACGCCATTGTGGCTCCCGTGACTAGCAGGTTTTCCTTACGGTGGTCGAGACCGGAAATGTAGAGAGCTGTCACTCTTCAACGTAACTAAGCAACCTCCAATCACGATAAACCACCCGCCTTCTGTTGTAGAGCGCGTTCGAAGCCTGCTCTCTGCATGGTTCCACTGACTTTTCGACCTGACGCATCACTTTTTAAAACTTAAAAAGATGACACTCTGTTAGGTTAACACAGTGAAATAATGTGTACATATTATCAATCAATGAATACTGATACAATTAATTATATTTTTGTATTTTAGACATGGCTAACTAAACTCAAAGGGCTCAGTAAATTAGACTGCTGTGATGTTGGCCAGTTTTGATACACCCATTTAACTCGAAAACAAAAAATCAGGACAGTATATAAATAGCACATTTAGGCCTGCTGCCTGTAAAACTAGAGCAGCAAAACCAAATAACCAATGTGTTGATGCTCTATGCCACTTTAATCTAAAGTATCCAGATATTTAATAAAGGTGTTATCATCAAGTATAACCCTTCTGGTTTACAAGCAGTGGTTCCCGTTGTGGTTACGCAGCAAGACGATGAGTCTTCATTTGTTTCTATTGGCTCCGTATTCACGCTTAGGGCGGGTTATACTACAAACAGGAAGTGTCTACAACAAAGTTATATTTCAACTAACCTTTAGGGTGAATAATGTTTAGAACATGAATTAATCGATTTCACGATAATTTTGTGTGTTTAGGCAATTACAAATATGACCAATAGTCAAAACCATTGTACTGAGAAAACACTGTAGACCTGGCAATATGAAAATGTAATCACAAACTCGTTTAGGGGTTTGGCCTTGAGCTCAATGCCCTAGCTACAAATTACACGAATCTTCACAAACAACGCAAAAGGGCTTAGTATAGGCACCTGAGGCTAACTAAATCATACATTTGGACAACCCGAATGGCCCATAGGCCTATCGTTTCACTGTTTAAAGAATTGCGTGTTAACGTAACATCTTTAAAATAAAACATCTTTTACACAATACAATAGCACAATTTAATAAAAGTTAATCCCATTCCAAACATCGCGGAAAATGGAAAAAAAAAGTTTAGATTCACAACGGATCTGTTTCAGAATACTTACCAATATACACTATCGATTAGCATAATCTATCATTAGTTCGTTTACAATTCATGTGGATATAACGTCTACAGAATTTGAGGTTTTTATTGGCCCATTGTGTGGATATCCTTAAGGGGGAGGTGGTGATGGTGAAAGTGAGCCGATAAGAGAACTGGCTTGTTGGCTTTTGCATTATGTCCAAAAATGGCCCTTGCATTTGTAAATCCGTACAAATAACACACAATTTTCCCATTGAGCTACCATGACTACGGTAGCATGATATCGCCAGAAGACAAGTCGCAAGAAAAGAGCCTATATTTGCAAACTACAGCGCGTATTATATCAAATTAGGTAACCCCTGATCGAGTCGGTTAACCCACCGTCCGAGATGGGGAAGGAGGCGAATGGTGTTTCACGGAGCCGGTTTGAGGTGAGTTACATAAAAACAATAACCTACTTGATAACAGTATTTCTGATGTGTTCGCCGAGGTTGTTATTGACATTAGATATAGGCCCACCGGATGCCCGCCGCTGTATTTGTTGAAAACTGCGCTTATAGTGGGCTAACTGATGGAGCTTCCGCAGTTAATGTTTGGAATGAGCTAAAAATGCTGTTGTTTTGTTGCTGAAATGGCAACATCTAGCATATAGTTCGTTTGAAAACACATGTTCTCTCAATAAGACTGTCACGCCGTTCCACCTTTTATATTACACATTTTAAAGGTCCTCCAATGTTTTCTTTGTGCAGTCAAAACAAAGACAATGAGGTTAGGGCTAGCACACGCCGCTTGTAGACATTGACATTATACTGTTGAACATGCAATTCACTGGTTGACTTTCTGAAGAATTTGTAGCTAGTCAGTAATCGAATCGTCTACTGGATTTGAGACGTGTCTTTAAGAAGTGTGTGTGTGTGTGTGTGTGTGTGTGTGTGTGTGTGTGTGTGTGTGTGTGTGTGTGTGTGTGTGTGTGTGTGTGTGTGTGTGTGTGTGTGTGTGAGTGTGT
>OMLJ01045152.1:0-10144 GCA_900302595.1 Gadiculus argenteus | reverse complement strand
GATTGAACAAATCTGTTTCAATGACTGCAGTACTGCGTGGGTTACCACCATGTTAACGAGTAACAGTATTCGATTTGGTACAATTAATTCATATCGAACATTACATGAGCAAGCTTACCTGATCGTATGGGTCAAGGGTCCAGAAATGAGATGTCCGGGACCTTATATATCTACCACCCGATGATTTCCCGGTCAACTATATATCGATGCATTTTCAACCATATTTCCCGGTCAACTACATATCGATGCATTTTCAACCATATTTCCCGGTCAACTACATATCGATGCATTTTCAACAACGGTCGTTTCTCAGTCAACTCTAAATCAATGACTTTTCAACACATTGGCAATGTCGCCCGGTAACCCAAATAGCAATGCTTATTCAATCATAAAGATAACAATAGATCAATGTTGTTCCAATGTTTATGCCATCAACATTGATAACATCAGGTTTCATCGATATTGTAATGATTCAACATTTATTTTGCGTTGAAATTTCAATATCAACCATAATGATGATTCAGATGAAAAATCAATATTTATTCAATGTTTGCTTGCTGTCTGGGAGAGTGAGATCAAGAGAGAGAGACGCAGTTTGAGGTTGTTATGTGAACGCTTATGGGCGAGTGTGAGATTAGGTTTAATTTTAGGTTGCTAATTGAGGCCAGTAAATAAAACCTATTTTGATCCTACTATTATATTATTATTATTTTGTAAACGTTTATAAATAAATAAAATACTAAGAAACATTCTATTGAGTGATTTATTCAGGTCACAATTGCTTTTGCTCTAGCAAAATATATATTGCCGGGTAGAAATGGGATGTTTGTTGTTGTTGTTGTTTTGTCAAAGAATGTATTTGTATGAAGAAAGTGCAACCAAAGACCAATGTACACTGTCAGCTATGTGGTTTTAGAGTTTGTTTTGGCATACTCTGTTTAGTCAAGACGTCTCAGGTAATTTAATTCCATCCGATAAATTGCTTCTGCTCAGAATCCTTGAAGAGTAAAATGAATAATGAGTAAATAGAGAAAAGTTTGGAGAGACTTATTTTTACACTAACTATTTCTCTGGGCAATGGTTCCGGCCTTGGCATAAACCAGGAAGTGTTTGGATGAATAAAAAATGAAAGGCAATGGTCATGTTTTCCATGTGGTCATCACTGCCAGACAAACATTGGCCCCTCCCAAGAAACGGGTGCGGACATTGAAGGAAAACGTCAACCGTTCGTCTACTGTCTCTCCGTAAGAGGCCAGGCTGGCTCTAGCTGTTGGGTGTGTGCGTCTGATCACCGCCTCCTCCCCCATGTATATTCATCAGTGGAATAACGAGCAGTGCCTGCGGCGTAATGGAGACCGATGGGGGCTCGCGCTGGAGGGCACATGGTGATTGATCGGCCCGGTGCTACACCCTCAATGTAGTTCTCTGCCTCTCCCACGACTGTAAACTCCTTGTGAAAGGGCCCACATTTTGGAAAAACGCCTTGTCCGCCTAGCTGTATTGAGTCATAGCGTACAGACTGAAGGAACACGTATCCAAAAAACGCTCCTCTCATTGCCAGGAATCCTCGTAGATCATCGCATAACCTAATATAAAAACGTCATGAATGTTAACTTCTATTTAGACTGCCATTTTATTTATGCGATGGTGGTTTGATAATGCCAACGTTTATGGGCAGGTCCAGCCTGGAATGTCTCACCAACCCATCGTTAGTATTAAAAAAAAACTATAAAACGGTTTAATCAACAAGTCAGTTACTATTAAAAACCTATAAGCTGCAGGGTTTTATTCAGCTATCAAGATATTTTGTATTAAAAAACGACATATGCAGGATTTTATTCATCAGCATCGCTGGCTCACAGCAGCACGACCAGAGGCTAGGAGGTCTTAACGCCTTCATCATTCGGGCTTCAAACTCTCATCTCTCCTCTTCCTCCTCCTATCATCTCCTTGTACACAACCCGGTATCACGCCATATCGTGCTCATGCGCACAAACGTTATTCATCTATGTATCGTGTCCCAGAGCACGTATTTCTGACTTTTTTCGTGCTACACAGAACGAAATGTAAACCAATGCATTTTGAAAAGGGTTAAGGTTAGGGTTAGGGTTAGGGTTAGGATTAGGGTTAGGATTAGGGCTAGGATTAGGGTTAGGGTTAGGATTAGGGTTAGGGTTAGGGTTTAGGGTTAGGGTTTAGGGTTAGAGTTACGTCGGAGAAACGCTCCCGTTCAAAATGCATTGCTTTACATTGCGTTCTGTGCACCACGAAAAAGGTGGAGAAACGCTCCCATTCATTTACATTTCGTTCTGTGTAGCAGGAAAAAAGTCAGACTATCGTGCTCTGGGACACGATTCAATAGATTAATAACATTTGTGCGCATGAGCACGATATGGCGGGAGACTGGGCTGTCAATTAAGATAGAGTGGAATGCCTCTCGTCTGTCCCATTCTTCACCCCATTGAGTCCTTTGTGTCCAGTCCACTCACGCAGTGATGGTGATAATGGTACAGGTATCATCATCATGTTTGCTAGCCCTAGTTTATTTTAGTTGTGCGATCACCACCCAGTTAATCCAAGCAGTACATATTGGTGCTACCCAGTTGCTCACTACAGCTATAAGTGTGTATCTGTACCCCCTGTATGAGATGAAGAACATTACTTTAAATGACTAACGATCACATCTCTGATGCATTCACGACATGCATTCTGTTTGAAGAGGAGTTCAATGGTACTATAGACATGTTGCTGGATAGCTTACACTCCAGTCATCATTATTATTTAGCAGCATAATTCAAAAATGTTATGAGATACACTCAGAAAAAGTCCAACTTCAGAAAGCAGTGAACGTTTCTCTTCAAATCCTTTATCTGTAGAAGTGAGCTGTGTTTCTCCTGTGAGTTTATTTGTAGATAAAGTGAGCTGTGTTTCTACCCTGTGTGGAGTGAAGTAATAGAAAGTGCATGAACTGAAAGTATTTGGGTTCTTTATATTGCTGTGTGTCTTTCTGAGAGTGAAGGTTTTGGGCTCACCAAATTGAGACACTTTAGATTATTGTGTTTGTGGTCTTACATGGTCATATTTCACAAGAATTCTCTACACTTTAAGCATAAAAAGAAATCTCCCTGAATAAACAGGAGGTCGATTTTTGTGAATTTACAACCTTTGCAATTTTTTCCCCCTATTTCCTTGTTTACTCTCATTCCACGGCTACTCAGACGTGGCCTTTTACCTTGCGCTCTGACACAATATAGTCTTGGATTGAAAGGACAAAGTGCCATCAACATCACAGAGCAGTGAAGGCTCAGACATCTCTCTTCTGCTGAGCTGAATATCTACTGTGTGCATTTATGGCGGACAAAGGTCTCCATATCCGCAGGTTATGTACACGACTGGCTACTGTATGCAGATATGGCCATTATGAAACTATTTCCAATCTTTTCCATTCTGAATGGATTCTTGAGAATTGAGACCTTAAAGCTTGGCTGTTCAAGGACTGCAGCGCTTTTCACTATGTTTGGCTCAATGGGAGCCACACATTTCCATTTATTTCCTGCCCTTACTTTGACAGACTATTTGCAATGCATTTATTATTATTCTGACCTTGCCACCAAGGCTTGGTTACAATAATAGACCATGGTAAACACTGGTGCTAATCTACACCGCTCGCTAGGAACCCGCCCACACAAATCATTTGCAGTTGATCATTCCCAGTGAAAGAGATTTGCAGTTTTTGTGCTGTGCATCCATGAGTTTGTTCCACATCTTCCCATTGGGTTCCATGAATAAAGAAACCGTTAACAGTTGATCCACCAGTGTATTCTGTTTTGTTAAAAAAGTTTCTTGTTTTGATAAGTTTCCTGAGGAGTGTACATTTTCCTACACTTCCTTCCCTAGACTCTGAAGTGGATCTGTTATTTAGTTAAGTAACCGCTTTAGAAGTTATAATAGCGCTGCGATAATACTGCAAATCAACGTGTGAAGGTATACTGCTCTTTCTCTTCTTTTTTTTTGTCAATCCCAAAATCCTCACCATCCACCCGAATAAAACCCCTAAGAACCTATTAGTGTTTACAACATGTTGGTCAAACAACCAGGTTATTAAAAAGATGTTTGCGTTTGATTTTGCATGATTTTAGTTGTAGGGAGTTGAAGTTGTAGGGACTAATAAACAGAGGATAAAAAATATCAAACTATAAAATCCTAATAATAATATGCAATAGTCTGCCTCTTCACCAGTGAAAAGGCAACAGCTGAGTATTGTTGTTATATCTTGAAAGTCTTCTATCTAGGGAAAGGTCTGAGCCGCCAGGCACTAACCCCTGGCAGTAAGCAATCTGCAATTATTTTGGAAAACGTTTACCTTTTATGTTAGGGAATTGTTTAAATTGTTTTTCCCAGAACATTGACGGAACTGTGTTATTAAGGTTTCTATGAACAGTAGGCCCGATTCTTTTTTTCTCCACCTAATTGCCTGAAGGGAATATCGCACACATCTCCGACACAAACGGCAATTTAAAAGCAATTGAAAGTGATTTTGGAGCCAAACAATGGCAAAACAACAGCTCCAAGACAATGAGGTGTTATTGTGCAGAGCAAACTAACAGGCTTGTTTGTCAATGGCAACAAGCTTTGCAGTTATAATTATAATAGCTATAGTCAATTGTACAAACCACAGCTTCAAGTTGAAAAGTAATCATTTTTTTGGCATGATTTCCTTTAGAGTGGAAAAAGGTAATGCACAGTTTTTAAAAAAGAACTATTTTAAAGATATTGTGATGAGTGGCTGGCTGCCTGGGTGTTATACAGGCAGCAAGGCCGTTTCATAGAGCGTAAGATAATGTGTGTAGCAGCGGATTAAGCAGTCTCATCAGGTGGTGCAGAGAAAGGTTCATTTGATATGCTGATATACTGGGATTCTACACACTCAATCTCCCCTATTAACCCTTATTTCAATTATAGATTCCCCCAAATAGCCCACCTTGTGCTATTTGCACAGAATGTTCTGCTCTGAACAGAACACTCTGCTCTTAACAGAAAGCTCTGCTCTGAGCAGAAATCTCTGCTCTGTGTCAAGCTGTATCCTCTGCATCGAGCTGAGCTGGAGAAGATGTCAGCCATGCGTTTGCAGTAATGTCAGCCACTGACACGCTCCACAGTGGATGGAGGGACATTGTAACGTTGACCTTGTGAAAACCGGCCCCTGCAGGCCAGGGGTCAAAGGGCCGCCTCACCAGGGCCCCGGCAGTGTCATCATACATGTTCACTTGAATATTAATCTTGTTGTGCTGATAAACTGGTGCATTCAACAGGTTTCCAACAACACATGAGACATTAGAAGTATTATTCCCATTGAGGGTGAATGGTGAGCTGTGTGTGTTTCTGTGTGTGAGGAGTGTGAGGAGTGTGGCTGGAGTCCCACACCATTAGTCCTCCCCACTCATGCACCGTCCTCCATTTTCTTTTCTTTCTGTCCGTCTCAAGGCCCACTCTGATTCCGCCCCCCCCCCCTCCAAAACAGGAAATCCCGTTTTCACTGATATTTTTTTTTTCTTTCTTACTGTTACATGAAAAGAGTGTTTCTATTGGCATTTCCAATCTTAAAAAGCAGTTTACTTCAACTTCCTATCCAGTTATTCAAAGACATGGTACTTCCCCCGGCCGTGCAGGTGTGGGAGGGATTTTTCTTTTTGGTTTGCAGGCGACTGTGAGCGAGAACAAAAGTGGTCACTATTCAGCCTCTAAGAGACGACTTCCTGCCAGCCGCCCAGTGAAGGAAGCAGCACAGAGAAGCCACCATTAAGAGCAGCAAGTTGTGGAGCATAAAGGAACTTGGTGTAGGAATATAGAAAGCCTGTATTCTCCTTTCTCTGGGTCGTTTTACCGTAATGAGCAGGCGATATTCACCCTGGAATCTCGTATAGGCATGAAAGGTCAAGACGGACTCCGCTAAAAATGGTTTGCCTTCAAACACTTTTGCCTGTTCTACGTTAATAATCCTTTGCTTTAACAGAAATGTTGCATAATTTATCATTTGGGTAGGATTAAGGGGATATGCTTCAACAAAATTCTTCAACAGTTACAGCGCTCAAGGGATCTGAATTTAGAAAAAGCAGGAGGCTGAGATGAGAAACAATAACATAGACATTTTTTGTTTATTTGTTTTTGTGACCTTGGCTTAGTTGCCCTAATTGAGTAATTCTTAATTTCATCAAGTGATATTTTAACCAAAGGCCTACCTTAGATTTGGGCGTGGCTCTGCCTTTTCCTAAACCCTTTTCGGAGGTTTCCGGAATCTGAAAAGGTATTTTATCAAGAGTAGCCTTGGTATTTTAGTTGTCTAGGTTTGTAAAATGTCGTAATGGAAGACAAAGGAAGCACTACTTTAAACAAGCCGGTGCTGAGAAAGTCTTTCTTTCAGACTATTTCAGACTAGATAATTTTATGCTTACAAAACAACTTCAAGAGGGAATTTAAAAACAGATTATTTGTCTAGTCAACAAGTGTCTTAAAGTTCGTACAGACTAGGCCCTGTATTGAACAATTAATTTGCCTAATATTCTGATATAATGCGTCAATCTGTTTGTGTTTGCATTGCATGTGAAGCTAGTTTTTATCTTGGCCATTTCTCATAAAACCGACGGTAAGGACGTCTATTTATTTACAATAATCCAGCCATATGTAATAGGCCTTCATTCAAACAGATATTCTGTTTTTCCCCGCAATTCAACTTAATGTGACAGTAGGGGACCACTGCTCTTGTAAAGTCCATTCATGGGTCTAGAACATTGCCTCCTCGAGTATCTTTAGCCCACATTGTCTGTCAAAAGAAGCCCACCGAAAATAGGTTGTGGGTGGTCCCACTCTCAGGACACTCCGAGGTTCTTGATTTACTGCTCCCGGTTCAACTGCTGCCAATTAACGGGAAAACTCCCCAAAAGGAGACCGCCTGGGACCCCGGAGAGGCCCGAGGAGGTCTACAGGCCCCAACCCCCCACCCACTCCTGGTTTATTACAATATATCTGAGCTTGAGTCCAGGTAGGATCCTAAATATTAAGACCTACAGACCCCCTGCTGTGGGCTGTTAGGGCCTTAAAACTAATGGCTGGGCTGTGGCGTTCTCCCAGTATTCATGCTTCGTCATACTCAGTGGTTAATTTTAATAGACACACTATTGCATCGTCCTTAACTATTTTTATGACACATAAAGTAGGGCGATGTATTTTCTGTGATAAGGAGGGGTTGGTTTTTGCTCTGAACAATCCAACATTTCAACGGGGAAGGGATAACAATATTGTTATAATACAGACTATATTATTAGACAAATATATATGCAAATAAATAAAAACGTCTTCAATTCTTGTGGTGGTTTTTTATTTGCTGTAAAAGATAAGTTACGATAATATAATTATCTGAATTAGACCCCCACATCGGAACTTAGTGGACTTCTCTGTAGACCACCGTCTGTTATTTACTTTGCAGAGTCCTGCATGGACTCATATATTGATGAATGAATATATATTAATTATATATATATAGTCAATCATATTAACATGCATAATTTATATCTAGTGATGAGATTGATAGATTGGGAGTATTATACTATTTATTTAACTACATAAGTAGGTTAGGCCTACATATTTAAATGTATTGACGGACTGTACTGTATGTTAAAAACAGTTTTAGTTCATCTTTATTTGTATTATTAATATCTGGGTTCGGTCATGTAGGCTTCATTCTCTAACTATCCTGTGTTTTATTGTCATTACTGTTGCTGCCATGACACCTGAATCACCCCCCGGGGATTATAAAGGTTAATCTCTGATCTTAGACGAATAGATGGGAAGTTATGGCCAAGTTAGATGTAAGGCCCATGATGGATAGAGGATAGACTACTAAAGGTCTACTCAACGTCAATTGGCTTATGAATGCATCATGGCCATGGCCTCTTCCCCTAGTTCATGCTATTATGAACATATTGTGGGTCTAGCCCACTCTTGCCATGAACCTTTTCTCATATGTACAGCATTCGACACAGTGGGTCGATAAAAAATAAGCCTTTTCTTCTTTGATTACTCAAAACTACTATTGGAAAATCCATAACTGACTGTTTTGTCAACCTCAAGATTCACAATAAGACATTTTTATAAAAGCAAAATTAGCTTTTTTATGCTTCTGAACATGCATGAACAGACAGAATTTATCAACAGTTTCTTAGTCATGAACTCACCACAGTTCATCAACTATCGTTCCCAGTGGTTGGTGTTCCCAGTTGGTAGAGTTGCACTCCTTCTCTTCCTGG
Organism: Gadiculus argenteus; assembly: GCA_900302595.1. NCBI lineage: Eukaryota > Metazoa > Chordata > Actinopteri > Gadiformes > Gadidae > Gadiculus > Gadiculus argenteus. The sequence goes on along the minus strand of OMLJ01045152.1, from coordinate 1,841 downwards.
TACTTTAACGAGTCCCTAATTGTTTTCGAACCCTTGACCAAATGAAAGTGAAACCATCTGAAGTTCCGTACTGCTGGGCGGGGGTGACCTCGTTGGGGTAGGGGTTAGAGGTGCAGTGACACCACCCTCGCTCAAGACATAATCTGTGTAATTGGTGTCAGGGTCGGGGGGGGGCACATGGGGAACGTCTCCGACCCACCGACGGTTCCACTCACTTGTTGACACTTTCACAAAACAAATGAAACGCTGCAGGGCCTGTTGAACCCTTGAGCTACTCGAGTGTGACAACACAATCCACTGACTTTTAGCCAATCACGGACCACGGTTGACCCCACCTGATGGCTCCTTTCTCTCTTTCTGTTTTCCACCTGTTCTCTTCTCAAGAAGCTCAGTGATTTATTTTAGAAGACCAAGAGCAAGCAGAACATCGACTTCCCGTTGGGTGAAGGCCTACAGCTGCTGGGAGAGAGGGGCATCACCAGTCCTGCTCCCCACCTGTTTGTTCCCAGTGTGAAGCTCTGTGTCCATGGGTCAAAGGTTGCATGCGATTTATACACACGGGTAACCCTGCTATTGGTGCACTGAAGTTGCACTGTGTGACATGTCAACTAGCTTGTAGCTTAAAATAACCTAGACATGTCTGTAGTCAATGCTGATGATAGTGTAATAATGTTACCAATTGAATCACATCTTATTACTGATCAATTCTACAAATAAAAATTGCTGGCCAGCCCGTACCTCTCGTACCTATCTCTCGGTTTACAATAACCTTACTATGGACACTCCAAAACCCCGCCCACTCACCCGCAACCCCGCCCACTCACCGTCAACCCCTCCCACACCACGCAGCCAGCCCAGCTGGTTCACGTCACCCAGCTGCACGGCCAGTGAGAGCGGACACAACTCTGTTATGGAGATTTACACACAGGGAGCCGGTATATCACACGTTGTGACTTAAAGTTATGTTTTTGTGTGGAAGAGTTAAAATAACTCGGCGGTGCGTGGAGACCAGGGGGCGGCAGCCCTCGCCCGGAGGAGGGGGGGCCCGGACGGGCTCGTGAGTGCGCGTGATGAAAGCCGTGAAGATGTGTGTTTCTTGCGAGGTCAGTGATTCCGCCCCCAGCCTGAATGGCATATACAGAGGAACCTGACCATACACAGAGGAACCTGAACGCCAGCGGGCAGAGGTCAGCCATGCCTGCATTACGGGGATCGCCTTCCTCCCTCACCTGTGACTCCACGTGGCCTCGCTCGCTTTCAGAAGCCAGAGCTTTAGGGGGATGAAGACGGGGGGCGCGTCCTAAACCAATTAAGTCGCTGAATAGCTATCCATATAAAGCGAGGGGGATGGGGAGAGGAACCTTGAGGAATTCAAAAGCACATTAGCTTCTGACAAATCGTTTGTTACATCAAATACACGTGGATGTAAAATTGCTGACCCCTTTTGAGCAGGAAAATTTTTTTTTCATGAGATTCAAACTTCTGTCGTGCTTGGTGCAACCGTAAAGCCCAAAAAACTTTGTTTATTTTGGAATATATTTTTTACATGAATCCTTCCATTTCGCTCCTAGTAGATGCACATGAATGCTGTGGGACAGCATAGGCCTCTGTCATAGAGAAGGAACACACGGATGAGCAGAAGAAGTACAGGTTAATAAAACAGAAATAGGGGGCTGGAGAGTACAAATACTCAGTGGCTGTGAATGTGTCCATTGAAGCCCGTTTTCTTTTGCTGCTACCCAAATGCTCCTGCTAATGGTCTGTTAATACCAAGTAGCACCAGGAATGCTACCATCTCAAAGCGTCCCAAGGCAGTGGTGTGTGTGTGTGTGTGTGTGTGT
>OMLJ01043483.1:8711-20646 GCA_900302595.1 Gadiculus argenteus | reverse complement strand
GATTACCTAAAAATAGGGCAAACTGATTTTTTTGTTTGGTCTCCGTTGAATCAGGCTTGGATTAAGAACCAAACATGTTCAATGTTCAGGTCAGAAAAATAACGTACTATTTCAAAATAAAGTCTTAGGACAGAATTATTGGATTATGGTACCGTCAACAAGAAATCAGTATTTATGCTAGTGCTGTCAGTTAAACGCGTTATTAACGGTGTTAACGTAAACCCATTTTAATGGCTGCAATTTTTTTTTAATAGCGAGATAAAATCTTTATCTTTATTTAGTCTAAAAATAAAATAAAAAGCTTCAAGAGAGAATGTTAGTGTGAAAATGACCACTACAGTAGGCCAATGTTTTAAATAAAAAGAAATTGCAAAAAGCAAGCCGATCCACTTTCATGTTAAGAGAATTAAAATTAGAAAAAAATAAATAAATAAATAAATGGGACAAAAATAAATCAAGGGACATTTAGAATAGATAAAATTGTGCGATTAATTCCAATCAAACACGAGTTAACCATGACATCAATACGATTCATCGCGATTACATGTTTCAATCGTTTGACAGCACTAATTTATGCATTTGCTCATCATGTGTCCTTGTGCAAGTAACTACACAACTAGATTTCTCTCGTCATACCTTCAGGTTCTCTATATCCTCGTTCCGGACCACAAACTCGTCCCTCTCCCGATACATTCCCTCTCCCCCGCTGTCGGAGAGCTCCTCGTCCGTCAGTCCCTCGATGGCCACGCTGGACAACTGGAGGGCCAGCTGGCCCGGGAGGGAGTCCTTCAAGCCCTCCGACGCCGGAGAGCGCTTCCCCCCTGACGAGGCGTTGGCCGTGACGGGTTTGGGAGGAGCAGCAGCCTGCGCCACACGGGCCTCCGAGATGGCCTGCGGCATGCTGGGAGCTTGGTCTTGTTTCATCATGGAACAAGGGACTCTGATGTCTGCAGAAGGACAGGGTGTGATTGGTTAATTGTTCTGCTGGCAAATAAATGACCAGTTGGATCCATACATAATAGCATAGTAATGCAGTTACACCTTGATTGATTGACTTAACATGATGCAAGATGGATAAGAATTGCCCTTCTGTAACAAAGGTTCTGTTTGAGTTGAACCTGTGCGCATAAATTAATCGGTTCAAATGATGACATACATTTAAAATAATTTTCTCATCAGCTTTTAAACAGGGTTCTGATCTTCAGGTTACCCAATACTTGATAACAAATGTTGTGTTCTCATGTTCAGCCACAGGGTTCCCTACCTGGCCTGGGTCTCCGGTCGGACACCTCGTCCAGGGCCGACAGAGCCGAGCTGATGCTGTTCCGCAGGGCTTGGTTCTTCCCCGTGCTGTCCTCCTCGTCCGAGCTGAACGACGGCAGGGTCTCCAGGTTCTTGTGGAGGTCCTCGTCCAGGCGTTTGTGGTGAACGTTCCCGCCGAGGCCCTCCGGGGACATCAGGGCGCCCCCCTGAGGGGGAAGCTGGGGCCTGCTGTTCAGCGAGGGAATGGGGCAGGCCGGCGGCTTGGAGGAGCTGGAGGGCTTTCGGGGGCGACTGATTGTCCGCGCGGGGCTGGGCGAGTACTGCTGCTTGGGGCCCGATTTCAGGAAGTCCAGGAAGGAGCCGATGAAGCCCGTCTTGACCTCGGGCTGCTTCTCCTCCACCTCCCGGATCTTCTGCCGGATGCGCTCCTGCTGCTGGTAGCCGTCGTACGGCATGCTTGGCGTGGAGGACGACGAGCCGGTGTCACTACCGCGAGAGTTCTGCCGCTTGGCGGGCCCGCCGCGCTTGACCAACCGGCACGGCCCGTTCTCCTCCTCCAGGGCCGTGGACTTGGTGCGAGCCTTCTTTTTAGGCAAGCCCTCCGGGCCCTGACACTCGATCAGGCTGTCCTCCCTTTTGATACCTTTACCCGGACCGCTGTTCTGGAGCCCTGAGGGGTCAAAGACCTGGCTTGCCAGATGGTAATCGCTCTCTGATATGCCTCGGTCTACGTTGGGGTTCAGGTCACAACCGCTGTTGGCGTGAACAGAATGCCCCTGGCAGTCTGTGGTCGAGTGGCCTCCGTTTAGTGTCATGGCCATGGGCTGGGAGTTAGTGTTGGCCATGATGGGCTGTTGCGCTGTGGAGAAGCTCGGGGACATATGCCTCACATCCAGCGTCTGGAAGTGGCCCTTGGAGTCTATTGGGTTCGTCATCACTGCCATTTCCCTTTCCATGGCGGACGTAGCTTTGACAAAGTCCTGCGGTGTCACACCACAGGCCACCACTGTGGCTGCCAAAATGTCATCGACGTTGGACAGAATGTTCCTGTCGTCCACCATCAGCATGGAGTCAGGGAAGCAAATGGAGTTCAGGGTGAATTGGTTTTTGGCATCGTGCGACTGGTGATTCACAGATTGGCTGTAGTGATCCTTCGACGGCTGGATGAGTTTAGAGGAGTCGGTGCCCCCCGAGCTCTGTTCAGACAGCACGGCACCCTGCCGACTCTGGGCATCCGTGATGCCGGAGTTTAGCATTTCTCCGTCCATGTGGGGGTACTGTACTTGAACAGAGCCGGATGCCTGCGTGGATTGCATGTGTGGCGAAACTACCTTTGAGGGGTTCTGAGTGTGGTGGGCCAGGGGCTGCTGCAGCATAATCATCTGGTTGTGTTCAAGGGTAACCTGAGAGTTAGGAACTCTGATGAACTGGGTCTGAGGTTCGGGGTTCTGGCCCTGGTCCATACTCTGGTTCTGGTGGTTTTGCTGATGTGTTTCGGGAGACTTGAGGAGGACAGAATGTTGTTTGAGCTGCTCTGCGTTGAGGGCCAAATGTGAAGAGATAATCGTTGAGTGGGTCGTTTTGGGGTCCGTTGTTCCCTGGCTACTGCCTAGCTGGATATGCTGTTGGTGGTAAGAGTCAAGCCTTTCTTCCTTCACCTGGACCATGTTGGTAGGCTCCAGTCCCATGAGATGATCCTCGCGTGAATTGCTCCGGATGACACTCTGCGTTTTGTATCGATCCTCCAATTTTGAGACAACATAAACCACATTGTTGTGGGCCGACATATTGCTGTGAGAATTGGTCTCCATGGAAACCTGCAAGTCCTGTATGGGAAGCTCTTCTAATTTGTGCTTGCCATAGATGACCTTTAGTTCCTGTACTGACGGCCTGATATTGTTCTGTAAGGGCTGTGAGTGAGCGGCTGCAGAGTAACTGGCCAATGGAGCAGACATCAGGTATTTCTGGGACTGGGTTTGTGGTTGGGGCTGATTGTCATCAGTTTTCCCTCCCACTGGTGACTGCATCAGGGTGTAGCCCTGCGTAGAATTAGAGGTGGGCAGACTATGGGTAACCGTGGACGGGTACGGTGAGTTCAAAGACTGTCCCGGGACATAACTCTGTGACTGAGGGAGGGAAACCTGCCCCTGCGACTGAGACGAGTACGTAACACTAGCGCCCTGGGCGTGGGACGAGGGGTAGCTCTCGGACAGATTGCCCTGACACAAGGCATGGACGTGGGTTCCATACTGAACCACTTGCTCCTGGCTGAGCCCAGGACTGGAGGAGTAGAGAAGTGTCTGATTAATAGAAGCAGAATGGCTGGAGAATGTAGGCAGGGTTGTGTAAAGGGAAGGCAGCTTGTCCGAGTTGGATGAGACGGTTTGGGGCTGGCTGCGGGATGCAACGTACGATTGAGGGAGACTGGTGGAGAGGAGGCTGGGCATATCCACCGGCTGTTGGTTGGCTATGACAGAGTTCTGCTTTTGCCCAGGGGAGGAGTAGCTCTCGGGAGATCTTCCTGGCAGGCTCTGGGCGTGCCCATGTCCCTCTCCGCCTGCAGGAGGATGCAAGGTCAGCTTGGAAGAACAGTCTTTTGCCTTGGCTGCCAAAGAGGCTGAATAGGCTTGGGTTCCTGACTCGGCTTTGCTCTGCTGGGCACTACTGGCACCCTGGGAAGAGGCTACCACTGTGGGGGGGCTGCAGGAGACCGGAGTATGATGGGAGGGGTCCTGTTGGTAGGACATCTCCGTTCCACCGGCTGCGCCCAAATACCCGTCCAACGAGTGCTGAGAGCTAGTGAGTTGGTCTGCAACCGTGTGGCTACTGGAAGGCCTCTGGAGGTGTTTGATCACACTACATTCTCGCTGCAGCGCTCTCTCGATAGAGCCCGAGAAGACCGGGGCCGCATACGGTTGAGAGGTGCTGTGGGACACCGGCAGGGGAGAGGAAAGTAGGCTAAACTGGGGCTGTAGAAGATGGGGGGCGGATTCCTGGGCAGAGCGATAGGTGGAGGACTGAATGGGCAGAGCAGTGCCTAGCGTTGAAGCAGAGAGATGGTTGAAGGCCAGGGCCGTGGGGAGGACGGTCTGGCCGGGTTTGAGGTGGAGGAGGGGATCGTGGTGAGAGAAGAGGCCGTTGGTAGAAGTGCTGAAGGAGGCCGGATCCTGGAGGGCCAGAGACGGGGTGGAAGCATAGCTCCTCGAAGGGAAGGCACCAGTGTGCTGATAAGAGAGGGTGGCAGGCGAGGGGAAAGTGGCAGGTGAAGGCAGGGCACCGGTCAAGTACAGCTCTGTTGTCGAAGAGTTGGTGCCTGTATGAAGGAAAAGGAAAAAGACTGGGTGAGGCCTGGAAAGTGCAACTAAGATCAACTAAGCCATAGAAATAAGTGTAAATTAAACAGTCACTGTTTTAAATAAGGATCAACCAATACAACATTCCTCGTGCGGTATCGGTATCAGATATTAATAAACTAATTTGATTAATCAGGTTTATTTGCTGACCGGCGGGCCATGAAGGTGTCCTGAAGGGGGGGAGCAGTGAGGCACTAACAGGACCAGCCTGAAGGCTTCTGGACTCCATGGCGGACAGGAAGCTCATGATAGAAGTTTCAGAGGTATGACCACTTGAGTCAAATACTCCAGGGAGACCTGAAGCAAAAATAATCAGATGTATCAACACAGATATGTCATTACTGTGATGGGCACAACATTCATTGATATAAATATTGCCATTTTAGCAAAGAGCTGTTGCTACTATAAACCGGATGGAGAAGATGTTGCTTCTATGAAGAGGACGGATAAACTGTCGCTACTGTGAAGAGGATGGGGGAGATGTTGCACCTGTGGGGTGGGGGGATGTGGTGTACGTGGGGAGCTGGTGGGAGGAGACATAGCTTGGTCGCTGGAGGAGATCTGTGTCAAGGTGGGCTGCCCCATAACCGGAACTGAAAATAGAAACATACAGAAGATTTTTTTTTAATTAAGTTACAGTTCTGCCTATCTCTCGAGAGTTGCTGATTTGATGCTGCTTGACATGTTCAACACACCATATTTTATGTTTATCGCAAAAATAAAAGTCATACTGAATCAGCCCCAAGAGCCTTAGGCTGAGATAAGATAAGAAAAATGTACATCTTATAATGTATTATAAGGCTTAAAAATGTCGATACAAATTTAGGCCTGTTATTAGGCATGTTAATTTAAGGAATGTGATGTTACAGTACCCATGAGGTAAGCATCTGTCATAGTAAAACAAGTAGCTTATTACAACTACAATGTAACAGAGAAGAGTCCAAGTTTGACAAGGTAAACAAATGTACTTGTATGTGTACTGCATTCATCAACATGTGGCTTCAGAGGGCAACAAATAAAAACAACGGTGTGTCCATGCCAGGAGGCATCCGTTGAAATGCTTATCTGGATTAAATTATCTGGAATACACACACACACACACACACGCGCGCACGCACACACGATTGTGTATGTATCTTACCCCAAAACATCATTCAATTAAATAACAGTACAACAAACATAGTGGACATGTGAACTCCCAAATTGCCATTAAACATTTGTTGTTTTGCTAGTGATGTTAAGAAGCTCGTTTGTCAGACTTAACTGAACTAATTAACAGTGGGCAGTTAGCAGAATGCCCACAACAGGTTACGTGAATAAAACCAAAATAACATTAGGCCACAAAAAAAAGATCTGGTGAGCCACACAGCAGTTAAACAAAGTTGGTGTGCTCCCGTTACTCTCCAACATACAAGTGTGTTCAAACGTAAAAAAAAGAGTGTAACCCAACAGCCTACACTTGGTATGCGATAAAGAAACGACACTTTAAAAATACGTCTAAATATAGATGACCAAAACGCCTATAGGTCCACGAGAAGCACGAACAAGAAGTGCATCAATCTGCCAAACTACCAGGTAGCAAAAACAGATTTAACAAGACGTAGCGAGCAGGCCGACAGGGCGAAGTGTTCCCGGGCCACCGCCGAGTACCGTCCCAACTAGTGCACATTAAAGTGCTTTAATGACCGCTGGCTCTCTGTTGATGTGAGCTTTAGTAACTTTACGCGTATTAGCAGTACGCTAGTAGCCACACGAGCTAACGTCTGGGAAAGGTAGCCATAAAAAAAGGTGATTCCCGATATGTCCAGTTTCCATAAAGCGCCGACACATCCATTCGTTAATTAACGTCAACTTTAAAATTCGTGATAACTGCCTAATATTGTCCTGATAACGAACCCCTCGCTTCGCTCGGCGCTAGGCCGCCTAACACCGACATTTTCTTTAGAAGGTGACGCGCCCTCTCCTTCATCTCTTACCTTGACTTGATACTCGACGTGCTGCTGCGTTCGTAGGCCCAAGAAGCCACGGTCTGTGCTGGTGGAGCCAGCGGGTCCACGAAGCCTGACGTCGGGTAGTTCCTGTCCATCATCCGGTGAACGCGTCCCTTCCCCGACGGAGCTTTTTAGAGCAGCAGGCACACATTGTAGCAGACGAAGCAGACAGTCACATTGCAGGGATGCACGGCCCATACACCTCCCGTGTTGGATGACGGTGTCCCGGGGAAAGCAGTGGTTCTCGGCTAATTTGTTAGTTATTGTTCATGTCCCCTTGGAGAACTGTGGAGGCACTGCATGGTTTCAAGAGCCCATGTTGGTTATTTTCCCAGGATGCACCGCAAAGCTCGGTGGAGAGCTGGTTGAAGGCATAGGTTGGAAGTTACTCCTCTCACCTGAACATTATGCAATTAAGTCAAATGTTAGAATATTACTCTGCGTCCTCTAACATACAAATTAATATTGAACCCAACATTTCCATTCATGAAAACTGGATTGTATCCTTACAATATTAGTGTAATATTGCTGGTTGAAGGCATAGGTTGGAAGTTACTCCTCTCACCTGAACATTATGCAATTAAGTCAAATGTTAGAATATTACTCTGCGTCCTCTAACATACAAATTAATATTGAATCCAACATTTCCATTCATGAAAACTGGATTGTATCCTTACAATATTAGTATAATATTGCTTGTTTTATTGCTTGCCCTAAGAAAGGGCAGACAAGATTGAAGCCAAATATTAAGGTACTATTAAAGTACTATTAACAGATACAGTACAAAATAGCTTTCACATCCAGGTGCATTCAGTCTGCATGGTAAATTAACAGAAAAACCTACAAATGATTGAGCATTTGCAGCCTTCTTGCTTGATTGGCATTTCATAACATTTCGAATTGTAATCTTATCTACCCTGCAATACACACAAAGTGTTTGATAAGCACCTCTTAGAGTTCAATAGGCGTTTCCTAGCTGACTCAATATAAATGATTGCACAACGTGCATTTTGTTTCTCTCTGTTAAACAGACGATAGATATTAAAAAAATATTGAAAAGTCAAGTAATTTAACTTTCAATCACTCGGTTGGAGAATAACAAATGTTGCTTTCTCTGGGCATGTGATGGTTAACTTTGGTTTCCCAAGTTGCAGAGACCACATTTGAAACAGTAAAATCTTAAATAATGTACTATGTTCCATCTTTACACTAGATCGATATTAAAATAAAAATGTCTCTTTTATTAGGCAAAAGTTCCAACAACATTTGAAAACCATCAGAACTAACATCAGACATTTTCTAATTGCAAAGTAATGGGTTGGCATGATTTAAAAATGACATGTTATAAATTACAGCAATACTATCAGGGCCTTTCTCCCAAAATAGCAGAATCCAATTATTCAAAGCATGTAGTTTTAATTTGATTACAAAAAAAATAGAAAACATTACCGTAACCATAGCATCTCAATTTAAAAAGTTGTATTAACAAATATAATTACACTCATACAATGCTTTAACTTCTCTGGAGCTCACTCACAAGTTTACATCCATCCCTTCATTTAATTTAATACTTGTATTGTAATACAGAACAATCATTCATAATCTTAATTGCCGTTCAGCTCTACATTTCTCAGCCTTCAGATATACTTCATTTAATGTATTATATTCATAACTACTTGAACAGTGCTTGAACAGGCCAGTGTAATAAGCAGCAAATCAAATTATTTACAAAATATCCTAAATGAATCAAAACCACAACTGGCCATGATGAGGTCTAACAAAAGGTAGTTCCGTGTCAGGGGCACATATAAATATGAGTGAAACTGTAAAACTGTGCTTAATTTTGTCAGGTGAAGTATTTTGCCTCCAAAACACTATCGACGAATACTCCCAGGTCTTGAGCTGACAGGATACAAAAGAAAAGATTATCATTGACAGAATACAGTGTGTGTCATCTTTGTGGATCGATTCATGTGTTAACTTTCCATAGTATTTGATTAAAGGCACTGTAATCAAGGGACAAAATAAGTGTTGAATAGCTTAATATTCCGACTGTCATCACTGATAAGAGTGTTGGCTAGATGGATAGTGAGTGTATGGTCAGTTACATGGGTCTCCCAGTGCCTTCGCTCTGCAGTAAATAGATTTTATTATAATGGCATCCCATTCCTTTTTTTTAATCAAATCAGGAGATAGATAGAACTCCCCAAAGAGGCTTTCTTGGGGCACCTTGACAGACAGGCAGCAGAAATTCAGTACCATTTCAGGAACCAATTCCAGTGCTCTTACACAACCAACAGGCCACGCAAGAAAAAAAAGTCTGGAGAAAAGAAAGAGGAAAAGAAAGCTGCCAGAAAAAAACCCATGCAAGAGGTGGGGATAAGGGAGGGGAGGGCCAACTTAAAAAACAGACAGGAAGTTAGCCAAAAAGACCACATTAAACAACAAGCAGGCAAATAAGTACCCAGGATAAGGTGGTGGTGGAGCATCGTGAGGGCCGGCGTTTGATATGGCCTGTTCATAGGTGGGCAGGTCCGGGAGAGGGAGGCCCTCTATGGGTGGATGGTCTAACGGTGGCATGGGCTGTAGGGAGACCTCCTCCAGCCTCCGCAGGACCACAGATGCGTTACTGCGCCGGCGACGCACCCTGACTGAGCTAATAACAAAAAGTGTTTCGATTTTTATTGCATACCAACAGGTGTAGTCATTCCCCCCCCCCTTTTAATATTCAATGGATTATTGAGGCATCTGATTTTGAGCTACGAATATAAATAGTACTGGGGTACCTGGTACGCGAGAGGCCTTCTTTACATCTGCCACGACAAAAGTAACAGGAGAGAAGTCCTATGACAGCCACACACACCCCAGCCACTATCAACCCCACCAGGAGACATGTAACATCTAGCCGTTCTGGCTGCTTCTCTTCATTTGGACAGCAACACACAGAAATGGTCAAATTAACAGCATGGTAACGTTTTGAATTCTTCAGACAGTATACAAGCATAAACGTGATACCATTGTCAAAAGTATACATTGTCAAAAATACTCATCAGCACTTACCTTCTTTATACTTTTTCCAAAAAGCAGCCTACAAAATAAAGTACTATAATCAGTTACATGGACTTTGATGAAAGGCTTCTGCTGCTATTTGATGTTGAGCTCAGTGCTCTTTAACCACTTAACTGTAAGCATGTCATCCTCGAAGACCTCCCGTGCCTCCTCGTAGTTACACACTTCTTCGTTACACTCTCTCTCCAGGTTTCCCGGAGTGAAGAGCTCAAAGTCATAACTGTTCAACAGTAGATGGCGTCCCAGGAACCTATTGGCCTCGTCCTCTTCTACGAACACTACAGTCAAATAAACCAGAGGAGAAAAAAACGGTGTCACCACTCACACACACAAGATTTCAAGATTCAAGATGTTTTTATTGTCATATGCACAACAATGACAGAGCAGTCGCTGGCAATGAAATTCTTAAGTCTTGGGCTCCTCCAATAGTGCAATTAGGCTTAATATATAAATAGAATAAAAGTAAAAAGAGCAACAATAACAGTAATAATAATAATAATAATAATAAAGTGTGGAGGTAAAATGTAAATACACGTAGGCAAATTAGGTTCAAATTGTTTAATCCAATAAGAAAATAAGATAATACCTTCCTTCAACTCGTCCTCTGGTCCTCCATCAGTTGACATCAAGTGTCCAGTACAAGCAAACTCCCCAAAGGCCAGTATGTGAAAGAGTGTACATGATAGAAAGAGGAAAGCGGCCATTGCCAAAAAGGTATCCACCTGTACTACTGACCAGGCGAGTGGATTAATCAGATAATTATTATCTAGTAGACTCCCCTACTTTATACTTTTTCCAATATATAGCAGTGTTGAAGGAACTGTCGTTGAGTCGAGGCCCGTGTCGTGTTGTTATTTATCACCACTGATCTTGAGTGGTCACCTATAACTTCGACCCTTGTTGAATCAGAAAACGTGTCTACCTTGGGCGATCGACCAACACAGCTGTGTTGTTATTGGAAACAAAACCAACTCCTATTTAAAAGTGGATTTCCGTGCATTTTCTCCACGTTGGCTATACGGTGCTAAATAAGCAAACCCTCGGTAGTACATAGTGATCCTTCGCAATACAACTTTCTGTTTACTCCCGAATGATTGTGACGTCACCTGCTCAAAACTACCTGTGCAGACCAAACCAATCGAGCTTCGAGGTATCACTTGGCCGATTATCGTTTGGTGTGACGATGAGCAGACGCTAGGTGGCGCTTGACAACCATCGAAACTAAAACAGCTGAGTTGTTGTGAGAAATGTTGTGTTGTTAAAATACCGTGTGTATTAACTGAAAGAAGTAGACGAACAGCCAAGTCGTGTTCAACCTGTTTACTCTAGAAACCGTGGCAACCAGTCCCGCCCGCAGCATCTAGGGTTGCCAGATTAGGCGGGAAATATGCCCCAATCTGGCAACCCTGGTGAGGTGGGGTGGTTTAAAATGTTTCCTATGTCCATACGTGTACATGAATAATATCATTTGCATCTAAGGGAAGAGGGATGTTTATTTTTGCCATTATTTATATATAATCAAACTGTAAAAGGACATTGTCGCCTCATAAGTTACAATTTAAGGGCATCCACTATTATATAAATTTATCCTGGGCCATAACTCAACAGTGAAAAGTGAACAGACAATATGATACATTCCTGAAGTTTGGTCACTGTTAATAGTTAGACCAAACATCCATTGTACATCCATAACTAATCTCATCATCAATTGAAAGTTAAAAAAAAGCTGGAAAAGCTGGATGGCTATGTTGAAACACTTATGCGTTTTCGGTTTTGGGCCAGTGTTCATGAAAAGGAGGGATATGATGCATTAAAGCATCAGTAGACTACTCTACGGCGTTCATTAAAAAGCCACTGAGGTCCCTCTCAGGAGTGTCTGGATATTGTCAGTCTCAGATTCAACACGAAGAATGTTGGTGGAAAGAAGCGGGGTAAAGTGAATGTACAATACTACACCGAGTACTCTGCAAGATATGTTGTATCAAATTATCTTTGAAGCAGTAAAAAGCCCCAACTACTAAGATTGGGTATTCCATTTGTGAACATAATCAGTCCACGTGAGATCATCTGAGATGTGTGTGAAAGTGGTCAGTTGGAAATATAGCCTCACCCCTGGAATGTTATCTCAATTATTTTATTTTACACCGCCGAACAACGTGGAACTAGTTGTATCCGACTTTGATAAGGAGAAGATAAAACCAGCCACATCTGGCAGATCTCACATCAAGCCTGCTTCTGCTGTGACCCAAGTAGGAAGAA
>OMLJ01042856.1:2091-14996 GCA_900302595.1 Gadiculus argenteus | reverse complement strand
ACACAAACATGAGATGCATTCAAATAAATTAGTTTGAATATATCATTCCACACATACACCCAGACACAGACAAATTAAAAAAATGCCAAACCCTATCCCGCCTGCTTACACATCATTTCCTTTATTATTGTAAATATTCTTTGTTCTCCTTTCTAAGAGTGGTGAATGGAATGCAAGTAATCTTGATTTTTTTTTTCAAACTAATGGCCAATTTTCGACTGAAAGTTTTTCTCTAAACAAACAAAAAAGGCCAAAATATATTGTCCATAGTTTGCAGAATCTTAATGAAGACATTTATTTTTTACTGTATAATTGGGGACCATATCGTTTGCAATGTAATATGTGAAATGTCACCTTACACATGACATGTCATGTGTAATGATTTATATCCCAAAATAGACTCAAATTACTGTAGTAATCATTATAATCATAATCAAGAAAGCATGACGTGCTTGAAATGAATCATCATTTGCGAAAAATCTTGCATGAACACATACGTATAGAGCTTGACTTTGCATCTTATTATGTAATCTACAGTTGCAAAGATAACTAATTTCCTCACAAAAAACTCAAAGCAATGATATAAAAAGGAAAATAACAGTTTTATTCAAATAATTCCTAAAAAAAGTTTAAAAAAAATCAACTCAGAGATGTGAGCATAGAAAGAATCTGTATTTAATATCATGTGTCTGTCATGTATGATACATCTTTATTTCAATATTGGTTATCACTAATCCATTAGCGTACTATGATTACGGTAGGTTGTTATTTTGTTAGTTTGTTTTGAGGTTTATGTTAGCTATACTCTCTTAACCAAACCAAACAGTCAGGAGAACAATGTTTCTACTGTGTCAACAATGCTACAGAAAGTTACCGACACATGTGGGGAAAGAATCAATCCTGTATGTAAATCCATGTGGTATACAGGGAGTATTAATGGGAACGTATCACAAAACAACAAACCCAATGAGTGCTACTTGGAGTCTCAGAAAACCTAGTTTGACAGGATCAAACAGCACTTGAACACTGCAGCAAAGGCTGCCCTGAGGCTATCATTTGCTGGAGCTTTACCTGCTGCTGGTTGAGACTGAAGTTACACATGGAGACAAAGCACAGCACCCAAGAGAGTGTCTGCGTGAGTACCATCACCACCTTTAACAAAAAAAATCGTTGGGTTTTGGATGACATGAAGCGTTCAATCCTCAGGATGACTTATGCCGTCAAAGAAACGGCGACAAATGTACCTTATGAAAATACAACCATTTGCTCTATGCACTAAACCTTCTAATCACTCCATTTCTTAATGGTCGTAAGGTATTTGTGTCAAGTCAATGAGAAGGAGGGGTTTGTAGTAGATGCAACGGCGTTATTTAAAGTCAAAGGAGTTAATTAGTTGATAGGGGACTGACTGACGTTATGTTAATGTGATTACATTTTAAGCAGCCGGTGGGCCCATAGTTTGCCTGAGGCAGTTGTCCGTTTCAAAGGGTGTTTTTATTAATTAGGTGTCAAACACCACAGGTGATGGCACCTATTGTTATTGTTGCTGTTGTCATCCACCACTTGGCTCGCTTTTTTGGTAACTCGATTGACATTACAGCCAATCTTTAAAGGCTAAAAATGCTTCATATTTGAACCACCAATAGGTAAAAGTTGCAAAAGGCTTCAACTTGGGGCCCACTTGATGCTACACTATTGAGCCTGGTCTCATATGATGGTTATTATGCTCTACAACATTGCAAGTGGAACCATTTACATTTTCAACAGTTTCCCTATCTCCTCCTAGACAATGGGTCCTATTTGAACCAGATCACTTTCATTTGAAAGTGAGAAAATTTGGTCACATCAGTTGATAGGGGGCGCTACAGTCAACAATTGAATACCACAACATTATAAGACTGTAAACCATAGTTGTTGACCTATTAGGTGTGTCCCGGTACTTTTTTTTTGCTCTGCCCACGCGTTCGCTCCCAGTCGTCTCGAAAGCGCCACAGGGAAGTCCGAGACGCTTATCAACAGAGCGTCGACGAGCTACGAGCGGCTCAGAAAACCTCCTCCTCCGCTGGAGGACGTTCTGAGCCGGTCGAAAGAGTCCTGAGGAAAAGTACCCCTAGTGGGTACGCGGCTATAGCCATGATTTTGGTGACAGATCATTCATGGCCTATAAAGTGGCTATTAAAGACAGCCAAATCAAATATAATGAAAAAACACTTTTCCATCCAACTTCTAAACCATTATATCAAATGCCATCAAACTTGCTTTGTAAGACTATTTGCACCGCCATATGTAAAAGTAAAAATGAAGAGTTAAAGAATCACAGTATCTGTGTCAAAGCCAGAAACATACGGGTTACCATCGCCTTGGAAGGAAGTGCTTTTAAACACTCCAATGTTCATGACACTACATTTTTTACTCAGCATTACTGAAATTACACAATTATAGACTGCGGCCTCAATACACAGTGTTCAGATGCATTACATTGTGCTGCCTATACACAATTGCAGCCTACATACAAAGGTGTATGACTATAATCGCTTGGTGACGATTTTGCCATACAGCAATTTCGCTCTGCGGTGATTGTGCCCTGTATTCTGTATGAATACCTTTCAAAAAGTGTGTGACATGGTCAATATTTGCTTAATGATAATCCCCCACAGGCACAAAGAGGTTGAACAAGTTACCTACTAATAATAACAGGCTGCCAATTGGGTAATGTTATTCAACCTGAATAGTGCATTTATTTGCATAAATTAAGTGCGGTACAAGTGCTGTGGTACAATTTGATTGAAACTTTGCATAATGTATATATCCCCTTTTTAGGTTTATGATCAAAGCAGTATATCTTCATTGGAACGTAAGATCCAATGGTTGTTTCCATATAGAGCCCTACCATTGGGGCAGCTCGACAGCGTTCATGACTTCCAACTGCTTAAAACACGTTAAAACACTGCTCGTCTTTTTGACTATGGGATGCTGGCTGACACTCCCTAGCTCATCTGGTGTGCGACCCACATTGAAGCTCTGTCAAAACAGAGTCGGGCTCGGACCAAAATTAGTTTTGAAAGACACAGAGCACCCACAAAGAGTTATTCCAATAAAACTTTTGTTTGAACCAATTTTACCATTTCAGAAATGGTTCCCCTATTAGGCGACATTGTTTGGGGTGAACAGATGCAACCTAAGAGAAAATTGACCTCGCATCCTCATACTAAATGGTCACATTCTTGAGCCCTGCATGTAATCTTTTGACACTATCCTGCCAATATCACAGAAATCCTTAGATATAAACATCACAGAATTTCTTTTAACAGACTTGTTGTTTTGTTATGCTGCAGCTTTTCAATGCAAAACACTTGAAATCAAGTTCAAATCAAAAGAGTTTCTTTGTTCGTGTGGGGACCTTGTAGATGATCTGATGTACTTTAAAGTGGTCATTTCTTTATGCGGGTGCTTTTGGTACAAGAAAGATACATCCTATGACCGTACAACAGAGTGACACAGGATATTGGAAAGATAAACAGAAAATGCTATTTATTTAACTGAGGGAAAAGGGTTAGGAAGCAGAGAAACTTTCTTGCCATCTGTTGTATTAATTATTCTCTCTTTGAAGCCCTTACTTCTGGTGACACAAAGAGAAGCCAAAGGCTGCTATCTGCTTTAGTTTTTTAAATGATCGTTCCTGAGCAATGGATTTGCGTTTTGTCTTCCTTATATCAATTTCTATGGAAACTAAACGTAGGTTTCATAAATTGATTCAGAAACGTTAGGGACTACTATGCCTCAAACCAATCAAAAACTCATTCTAATGTCATCTGACTTGAAGTCTGCCAATGATATTTGTCTAAATAGGGAGTAAAAAGTGGATACTTCTGTTCAATTTTATAATTATTAATATTATAATTATAATTGATGTTGTATTTTTGCTATATCTTGGATGCTGCAATATTGGCAACCTACTAAATCATCATCACACTTATACTTTAAGTTGTCTCCTATTCCTGTCTTGTGTAGCAAGCAGTACCTAACAGCATACAATGTAATCCTACACTCAGGTTGTGGTTAAACGTTTGACATATTCACATAAACACGGCAAATGCCCAGACTGTGTTGCAGAAGGCTAAACGCATCTTCAATGGCCTACAATTGACCAGACTATACAGACATTTAAAAGGAAGAGTTCACATTTATTACAGAATCATCTAATAGTTAGTCATTTCAATACGTTATCCTAAATATTTTATCATCATACAACAAATCTTCTTGCATAGGGTGAAAAACAAAACCTTCTGGACTGGGTTAAATAAAACCTACATGAAGATATGTTGCTATGGTGATATCGTATTGTTAATCCCCCTTTATGGAATTAAATACATTAAATAATTGTAATGCATGTTGCCTTAAAATCTAAAATGATAGTTTTCTTTGTGTTTGAGGCAGAGTTCTATCCGGTTAATATATCCATCACAGAGATGACAAAAAGTAGAAATATTTTAACTTGGCCACAGTAAGTTTTAAGTGTCCAAGTTTTAAGTTGGACACAGTAACAAACAGCGGATCTGTTTTGAAGTTGGATTTCTCTGTAGGGATAGTTTTCATAATGTGATCATATAATCTGGTTAATGTTCCTACATTGACAGGCCACTAGTTGCCTGATAAAGGAATACGTTGCATCCTGTTTCGCTGAATATGGCTCAGCATTCTTGTTCAATACTTCACCAACAGTCTAATCGCGAATGTGATATGTGAATGTGATAGGACTGCCCTTGCAATGCGTTTTTGAACTTTTCTAAAGGAGATTTTAAAAAGAGAGTCAGGCATGTAGCTGGATAGGACTGGTGCTTGGGCATCCTGTGAGAGCCAGAGAATAAATGATGGAACATTGCGTCTTGGCTCTGTGGTCAGTTTTGAACAAAGGACTCGGATACTATACCTAGATTTGAATCTTCCTCAACAGTATATGTTTTCAAATGGCTTCATACCAGCTTCAGCAAATACTTTAAACATGTTGGAAACGCTTTCTTATACTTTGCTGTAGGCAGTGCATTCCAATCGTCGACATACAGGATAGTTCAGCTTTCAGTCCAAACACTTATATTCGCTGTCCCTTTATAATCAACATGACATGTCACGGAGAGATCAGAGAGCATCATTAGAATCAAATTCAAGAAACCATGGATAGCTGATATAGGCTCCATTGGCAGCATTTTAAGAAAAACCTACATGGACCTTGCCTATTTGTTTTATTTGTTTCCTCTATGTAAAGTGAATCGATGTGTAATCACAAAATCCATTATTTTGCATCCAGTGATTTTATGTTTTATGTTATATATACTTATATATACTTAGGTTGCTGTTAGGTTCAGGTCATGTTAGGAGAGGAGTGTCCAATGTTAGCGACAAAGCTACAGAAAGATATTGAAAAGGAAAAGCAATCTTGCATGTTAATGTTGTGATGCAAGCAGTATACACATTTGAAAGGAAATGTATCACAAACAAACTAACTAAATGAGTCCTACTTGGGGTGTCATCTAGTTAGATTGGATCAAACAGAATTGAACACTGCAGCAAAGGCTGCCCTGAGGCTATCATTTGCTGGAGCTTTACCTGCTGCTGGTTGAGACTGAAGTTACACATGGAAACAAAGCACAGCACCTAAGAGAGTGTCTGATTGGGTTTCTTCATGAGCCAGAACTGCCACCACATTTAAATAGATACAAATCCTAAGCATTTTTGGACGACATATACAGTATACAATCCCCAATGTGGCTGATGTTATCTTAAAGAAATTGCCACAAATGCACTTAAGGAAGTAAAAGACCACGATTTGCTCTATGCGGTACACCTTCAAAATCACTTTTCATTTCTAAATGCTAGTAAGGTATTTGTGTCAAGTCAATGAGAAGGAGCAGTTTGAAGTAGATGCAACGCTGGTGTTTAAAGGTGAAGGAGTTAATTAGGTGATAGGGGGCTGACTGAGGCTATGTATATACAGCACACTAGACAGCCAGATAACCCAAACAGGCTGCTAATCATGCTCTCCACTTCTTCACTCCCGCATTCATCTCCATGGCCTTTTGAAGTCGAGGCTGTCAGGAGCATCTTGACATACACTCAG
This sequence comes from Gadiculus argenteus, assembly GCA_900302595.1. Lineage (NCBI taxonomy): Eukaryota > Metazoa > Chordata > Actinopteri > Gadiformes > Gadidae > Gadiculus > Gadiculus argenteus. Next base: position 8,881 of record OMLJ01042856.1, on the reverse strand, counting down.
CTCTATTGGAAGCTTTGTTTATTATGGTTGATTCTGAATAAATCTCAAATAAAACGCTAAATTACATTTAAGTGGTGATGGGTTAAAAAAAAAACCGACCAGGGAAAGCGTCCCAGGCATGGCTTTCTTCTTCTTCTTCTTCTTCTTCTTCTTCTTCTTCCCGGTTAGTGTGTGCCATGGTGCCCCGATCGGAAACGGGGCCGCGCAAGTTTTTCATTTCAAATGGCGTACAGGAGGAAACTGAGGTACTTAATAAACAAAGATGGGATTCACAGCTGTTCTTCAAGACTAGGTATTCCATAGCGCATGTATAATCAGTAATTAGTGGTGTCAAAGTATTAGTGAAATGACACTGTACCTCCTAAGTCACTTCTCCGTTTCCTAAGGCTCAGTTTGAGGATCATTATTAATATTTGTTCCCTAACAAGATTGTACTTGTTTAAAGACAGGCTGGAAATTGCTTTGAGGTTGGTGCATCATGTGAAGCCACGTGACGATTTAAGTGCTGAAATGAAACACGGAAAGAAAATGGATTTCATACACTTTTTTTTTTGTTCACTTGACTAACCTTTTTTTTTTTTTTACCTCTTACTGATCTCGGTTTTGCAGATTCCAGAATTTTTAATGTTTCCCGAGTTCAGCTCAGAAATTGATAGAAAACACATTCAAGTCACTCATACTCTATGCTGATGACTTGATGCTGTAAATACGTGATATTACAAAACTAAACCAAGGGTCTAGTCCAAATCGGTACTGATTATTAATCCCTGTCAGTAAAATCCCATTTTATATTCATAATTACATGTATTGTACAACCTATATTGTATTCATTTGTATTAAAACATACAAGGCAGTGTAGTACACAGGTCCTATCTTGGTACGGTGTGGATTTGGAACTCACGTGGGCCAAGAGGGTGGAAGAGGGTGGGCCAAAATAATAATAATAATAAATAATAATAATGTTTGTCTTGAATAAGGAATTAAAATACATGTATATACTCTTTCACAAATAATATCTTCTTTAGAAGTGAGTTAATTGATGGCTAGCTGTGAGCCAAATGAGTATTATTGAGCAATTAAGATCAAACCACAAAAAGGATTATGAATTAATGATGAGGGCATCAATTAATCATTAATGGAAAATTAAGTTGAGTCCAGGCTCTGACACATTATGTCACTTTTATAATTGTTCGTGCTTGTAGAAAACATTAATATTTTCCTCGTCACGTTTTTATATATAATAACATGTATTGTAGGATTGTTGAATATTGTAGGATATATGAATGTGTAGTTGTCATAGGTAATATGTGCACATGTGTATACCATTGTGTGTCTCTATATATCTATACTGTATATATTAGTAAGGCAATATCACATTCCATTACTTATAATAATTTGTTTAAATAAGAAAGTAAAGTTTGTTGGCATAATCAAAAATAATTGGTTTTGGTATGTACACACACATATGTACACACACACATGTACACACACATACACACACACACACACACACACACACACACCTGTTTTCTCTCATATGATTGTGAAGCCTTTGGTCCCGGAAGTTGTAATTAATTCAAGCTTTGAATTATTGGAATACTTTAACTTGTCTTTTCATAGACTAATCCATAATGACGTTTGCTATAGAAAAGTATGTCCTGGGATAGCATGTTTTCCTTCTTGATGTATCCTAGGAGCAGATGAACAGAAGTGGTGTTATCACGCCCCCTAGTGGTAAATGTAAATCCGTTCTTGAACAGCACTGTGAATGGGACATAACATCATTCACAATATGAATTATAATTCACAATATGAATGATGTTATAGTGTATTGTAATGATGTACTTTGTGTATGTATCATTGACTAATAACTGAGTCAGAAAAGCAGCATGCATTTCAATTAAAATTGTATTAAGAAAACGAAACTGTACAAAAAATATACTTGAATTAACCATTCATTGACCATGAATACACGGCAAAATGCTCCCATGTGGATTGAGTTGGACCAGGAGGCTTCATGAAACCACGTCCCGTGAGATATTTCAGGCCCAGGTCTATCTTTTCTTGTACACACAGGGCCTCAGCTCAAGACTGGAGGACTTCATATCTTCTGAAGCGTCTTTTGTCTTGATGAAGTCAAAGGAGTAGAAGTGACTGTTCTCTGTATCCTACAGACGAAACAAGGAGGAATAAGCAAACAACAAATCACATTTTTGGCCAATATAAGCATGCTTGAGTTCTCGTGCTTTGCATAATTGACTTTATTTCACCTTTAACATCATCTTGAACCCGAGTTTTGACAACGTCGTTAGGAACCCACGAACGTCGTCAAATCTGCTCGCAACTTCCGCTATTTTGAGTATTCCCCTAGAATTAGATCAAAAGACATTTAAGGTAACACATTTAGTGAGCAGCGGGTTCAACGCGAGTGCACTGTGCTGTTCTACTGCATGTGTCGTGCAAAGGACGTTTACCCCACGATCAGCACTCGATTGGCTTCCGCTAGGAAATCAATCAGGTTGGTTCCCATGAGAGAGAGGCAGAACACCGCTATGTGCACACTGCCGTCTTTAAGAGGTACCTGAGAGGCAAAAATCAGTCTTTAATACATCACTCCTGGCATCCACAATCCAACAAATCAAACCCCAGTGCAGACACACTGGAATACACTCACGTGAGCCATGTCGCACACGGTGACCAGGTCGCAGATGGGCGCCAGGTCGAAGCTGTGCACCTTGTTCTTCACGCTGAGGGCGATCTTACAGTCGCCACAGCCGAAGTCAGCCACCACGTGAGAGGCCGGCCTGAAATGAACCACAGGATGCTTCACGTCGTACACAGATGCACCAACCGAGACATTAAAGGGGTACTTCACCGATTTGCATTAAGCTTTGTATAAATAGAAACCCAGTAGTATTTTTGAGTGATCGTGCATCCCTCCCTCATTTTTCCCTGAGAAGGGAAAGCTCTGCATTTATTTGATGCAAAATTATGAATTTTGGTTCCCCAATGATGCAATATGACGCATTTTGCATCATTGGTGAACCCAATATCAGAAAGAAATGCAGAGCTTTCCCTTCTCAGGGACAAATGAGGGAGGGATGCACGATCATTAAAAAATACTACTGGGTTTCTATTTATACAAAGTTGAATGCAAATCGGTGAAGTACCCCTTTAATAGTTGAACAGGTTAATAGCAGACTAACTCAAAACCTGACTAACAGGTTAACCAACACAGGGGTTCCCCCATTGTTTCAATGCCATGACCCAACGTTTCCCCTTTTATAGGGGAAAATATACCGTTCATCAAAACAGAATTCCCTTTTTCAGTCCTTACACGGTCCCGATCGACTGCCGTGGCTTAACCACCATCTACTTTAAAATCACATCACCAAACAGACCAACACACGCCGACCGCCCTCCTTCATCCCATGCAGTGAACACCGCGCCTTACGTACTTCTTGTGAATGTAAGCGATGATGGCGTCCACGGGGTTGGCGGGCCAGTGCTTGACCTGGGCGGTGAACCCCTTGTGGTACACCCCGAAGGCCTCCGGGTCCTGGGAGAACATCCGCTTGGCCTCGCCGCTGGACGACGTGTACAGGACCTCGTTGATGTACCGGAAGCGGGCCGCCTCCAGACGCTTCTCCATGCGGGCCCGGAGGCTGGCCGAGCGGTCCAGGGGCGCCGCCACAACCTCCTCCTCCTCCTCCTTGTCCTGGTTTTCCGTGGGGAGCTCCGGTTCATCCGGCTGGCTGTGGAGCATCTTTCGCAGCTTCTCTTTTCTGCGGAGCTCTTCTTGGAGCTTGCGCATTTTCTGTTTCTTGATGGTGGGCGTCTCTTGCTGCGTGTCGTCTTCCTCCTTCACCTCCTCCTTCACCTCCTCCTCCACTGGGGGCTGTTCTGCCTCCTGGTTGGGCTCAGGGTCCGGAGAACCAATCACCTCTACTTCCCCTTGTCGGGTTTCTTTTACTTTCGTCTGTTTCATGGTTTTCTTGTTTCGTTTAGGTTTTGGTACGTCTGATGTGTTGGGTATACTTTCTGCCGTTTCGGTTAGTTTCTGTTTCTGTGGTTTGGACTCCTTCTGCTTGGCCTTGTTCTGTGATGCTGGCTTGACAAAAGTCACTTTAATGCTGCCGCTGCTGATGCTGCAGGTGGCGTCTGCTTTCTGTTGCTCCCCCGTGTGGTTCTCTGCTGCCGTGTCTCCTTTAGGTACTTCCAGTTCCATCTCCCGGAACTTATTTTTACATTTCCTCTTGTTCTTCATCTTGTTTTTCCACTGCTTTCTGTTCATTTCATTGTCCTCCTTTATTTTCGGCGTAACCTTAGACTTTGCTTTGCCTGAATCCGTTTTCTTTAACTTTATGGAGCCTTTAGGACAAAGTAAAATGAATAATGTACTATTAATGATTCATTCATTTGGCCGGGTGATCAAATCTTAATTTAAATGTAACTGTAAAAGTGCTCACCCGTTTTGCTGGCTTTCTCTTTAGGAACATTGTCCGCCTTCTTGTCAACCTTCTTGTCATCGTCCTTGTCATCGGCTGGGCCAGCAGTCTCTGTCCCCGCTTCATCAGTTTTCTTTTTGCTTCGGTTTCTTTTCTTCTTCCTCTTGGGACGAGCTGCCGCTGATTCCGGTTCTGCTTCGCTATCACTGTCCTTCTGCACATGGTCGCTCTTCTGATCCAGGGCAGGTCCCAGTCTCTTTAGAGTTCTCAACAGGCTCTTTTTTGCAACGCTTTTGGGCTGCTCAGAAGAGAGTATTCAGGTTAATACTTTCTGTTCATGTACATGCAGAATATGAAAAAAATAATGCTAAAATTAATTTACCTTAAACGTTACGATGCGATTGGATTTCTGAAACGGCCGGGGGAGAACAGGTTTGATGGTGATTTGGGAAGTCTGGTCATCATTCCATTCGGTATCTTCGAGAAACATGTTTACATGTGTTGCGTTCTCAAAACTGTCAAAGTCAAAGAGTTTTATTGTCATTTGTTCGCAGGGTCATTCTGTACAGTGAAATTATTTTTGACCTGGCAGGCAAACAATACGTAAGCATAATAGATTAACAAAAGAGACACAAATATTAATAGCAGATAGAGAAACATATTAATATTAAGAGAAAAAAAAGTGGTAAGAATAGCAATATAATAAAATAAAATATATATAATAGACTGAAGAATGATTGAAGAAACGAGATCGGTTAGACAGTATTTGACATGATTAGTGAATAAAAAAAGGTGAAGGATAATTATGTATATATTATATATTATGTACATAACATGTACATAACAACCAAGATAAGTCAACTTTCTAAACTTACAACAGGAATGGTTATCAAGGCTAGCTTGTGCTGCCGTCAAATACTTATAAGGAAAAGATTGCATCACCTGTCAAATGGCTTCTCTTGTCAATGACTGTTGTTAATATCTCTCCAATGTACGCTCATTAAATAACGTGGCATATAACACCATACTTTAGTCTATATTAGTGTTTTGTATGAACCAGGCTAACCACGTTGGAGCACTGGGCAACACACTCGTGGGAGTGGGTGGAGCTAAACGTCTCGTCTGGATGACGACATGACGCAAGGCAGTATGGGATATTGAGTTCAACACGGTTCAACACCTTCTTATTAATAAACATCTGCGACAGCATGTATCATCTTACTTTGATATATATGATACGATATATATGCGCTTTGAAAGTCCATCACCCCTCTCAAGCCAAGTATTATAATTAGACACATATTATAATCCAGATCCAAATCCAGGCTCTGGAAAAGCACGTTACTCTAGAAAGTGACTCAAAATTATGTATTATTGACATACATATACTCGTAATTCTAGAAGTAATAATGGGTGTATACAAACAAAAAGAAATCAAAATAAACGATAAAAAAATCCATAGCCTCGGGGAGTGGATATCGCAGTGCGTCATGCCGCCGCTCTCCCGTAGGGGGCGCTTCTTCCCTACGGCAGCGTACTACGTCATCACGTACGCCCGGAGGACGACAGCGAGGAGGAGGGTGTGGACGTCGCGGAGCATTCAATCTCGGGGAGATAGCGTATAAATCTTCCTCCTAATAACTTTTGTGGCGTACAAAAGGGGTCAACAACGCCGGCACGTTCAACCGGTAAGATAATCACCCGATGGTTCATTGTGCGATGCTCTCCTAGGTGTGTTTCTGGAGCTGATATCACGGGGGTCGGTGGCAGGATCATTAACTTCAGATGATTGAAGCGTAGACGCTCCGGGGGTGAGCTCCATGAGGAAGGCAGTGCTCGTTCTGCACATGTATTTCTTGGTTATTATTAACGAACATACGTGGACGTGGGCTCCCAGTCTCGCCTCTGTGTTGAGTGGAAGCCTGGCAGCAGCTAGCGGTGATAGCACAGTAGCCTGGCTGCTCTATCTCACCTAGAGCTAACTGTGCTAACCGCTAGCTGCTGCCACTATGCTCTACATGGTTCAATCATATATTTAAAAATAATACATTGATGGTGTCCACGTTCAGCATGGTGGATACCTTCCAGTCTTTGGCTGGTTTCTACGTTTGATTGATGGACTGCCACCTGGTTGTAGATGTTTAAATGGACATGCTGGTGAGTGGGGTCTATACCCATGTTGCTTTCCAAGGAACTCTGCATTTTATTAAGTTTTGAGGCTGCCTGTCATCCCACTTGTAGGTATTTACAGTACAGGGATGTTGAGTCATTAATGTCGACCTGAGGTTAAATAATCATGCTGCAACAGATGGGTGAATGATTCTGAGGCCGGGGTTGAATGA
>OMLJ01042508.1:1853-12381 GCA_900302595.1 Gadiculus argenteus | reverse complement strand
TACTGCTACAGGGTCTACTGCTACAGGGTCTACTGCTACAGGGTCTAAAGGGTCTACTGCTACATGGTCTACTGCTACAGGGTCTAAAGGGTCTACTGCTACAGGGTCTACTGCTACAGGGTCTAAAGGGTCTACTGCTACAGGGTCTACTGCTACAGGGTCTACTGCTACAGGGTCTAAAGGGTCTACTAATACAGGGTCTACTGCTACAGGGTCTAAAGGGTCTACTGCTACAGGGTCTACTGCTACAGGGTCTACTGCTACAGGGTCTAAAGGGTCTACTAATACAGGGTCTACTGCTACAGGGTCTAAAGGGTCTACTGCTACAGGGTCTACTGCTACAGGGTCTAAAGGGTCTACTAATACAGGGTCTACTGCTACAGGGTCTAAAGGGTCTACTGCTACAGGGTCTACTGCTACAGGGTCTACTAATACAGGGTCTACTGCTACAGGGTCTACTGCTACAGGGTCTACTAATACAGGGTCTACTGCTACAGGGTCTACTGCTACAGGGTCTACTGGGTCTACAGGGACAGGATCTACTGCTACAGGGTCTAAAGGGTCTACTGCTACAGGGTCTACTGCTACAGGGTCTACTGGGTCTACAGGGACAGGATCTACTGCTACAGGGTCTAAAGGGTCTACTGCTACAGGGTCTACTGCTACAGGGTCTACTGGGTCTACAGGGACAGGATCTACTGCTACAGGGTCTACTGCTACAGGGTCTAAAGGGTCTACAGGGACAGGGTCTACTGCTACAGGGTCTACTGGGTCTACAGGGACAGGGTCTACTGCTACAGGGTCTACTGCTACAGGGTCTAAAGGGTCTACTGCTACAGGGTCTACTGCTACATGGTCTAAAGGGTCTACTGCTACAGGGTCTACTGCTACAGGGTCTACTGGGTCTACAGGGACAGGATCTACTGCTACAGGGTCTAATGGAACAGGGTCTACTGGTGTATTAGTTACAGTCTAGGGGTCTACTGGTATGAAGATAAGAGGATAAGGACGAGGAAGAGGAGGAGGATGGAGAGGAGAGGCCACCCACCTAATCTTGATTCCCTTGTCCTGGTTGCAGATGGGCAGCAGGTCCAGCAGGACCTTGTAGAAATAGCGCAGGGTGAAGTCTATGCCCATCACCGCCGCTGCATAGCCAGACCCCATGTTGGAGCTGAGGAGAGGAAGGACATTAGAGACAGGAAGAGGAAGAGGAGTCACGTGATATGGTGATTATCACACATGACAGCTCTGGAATGAAAACAAATCTGTATCATCTGGTATGAGGTCTACTGGTGTGAGGTCTACTGGTATGAGGGCTACTGGTGTGAGGTCTACTGGTGTGAGGTCTACTGGTATGAGGTCTACTGGTATGAGGTCTACTGGTACAAGCCTTGTACCAATAGACCTCGTACCAGTAGACCTTGTACTACAAGGTCTACTAGTACGAGGTCTATTGGTATAAGGTCTACTGGTATGAGGTCTACTGGTGTGAGGTCTACTGGTGTGAGGTCTACTGGTACGAGGTCTATTGGTGTGAGGTCTATCAGTACATTAGATCATGACACACAGTGTCATAATCTGTGAGAAAAGGGTGAAAGAGAAAAGCCGGAACACATGAGTTGTGTTGAGGTAAGTTCCTGGGTAACTCAACATCCCCACATAGGTGGATGCTCTGAGGCCGCTGTGTAAGCAGTGCAAGTGTTTGGGTTAGACAGGCTTTCCCTCCCCCCGTGACGCCTGTGAAACACAATACATTTCTAGCAGCGCAGCGATGATATTTGCTATCTTTGCCATCAGCTCCTGAATCACCCGATATGATAGCCCTTAGTCTGTGTTTATAATGACAGCCCAGCATATGAGCCAGGCTCCTCAGGACAACTAGCGTTCCTTGGGCATAACCGGGAAGTCGACCGGGAATATGAGGCATACTCACTCCTGGGGGGTAACAATAGAGCCACAATTCCCAAAACATCTGGCTTCCCCTGCCGGGAAAAGAAAGCAGAGGAAGAGGTTTAGACAAGTCTAGGTGAGCCGGTGGTAAACCAATCCTGTTATAAGGGTCTTATCGGAGAGGTATCGCAAACAGCCGCGGGAACTCAACACCAACTGGTGGTGGTGGGGGTGGTGTTGTGGTGGTGGTGGTGTTGGTGTGGTGGTGGTGGTGGTGGTGTTGGGGGTGGTGATGGTGGTGGTGGTCGGGGAGGGTCTCAAATGGAGCCACATCATACTAGAAGCTCACTGTTTGGAACAACTGGATAAAGTTCAAACAATTGTCACCCAATAAAGAATGAATTAATTGTAATGAACCATAAGAGAAGACAAGGACAGCTAGTCCAATCCAACCAGGTAGATGTTAAGTTGTCTACCATTTTCTATCATTTTAGTACAATGAGGTAAGCCAGTGCAGCTTAGCAGATGCTTGTTATATTATATTCACCATATTCACATTCATCATATTCACATTGGTCAGCCAGCTCTCTCTCTCAATTCAATTCAACTAAAAAACGCTTTATTGGCACGAGAAATATACATTTGCATTGCCAAAGCAGGTGAACAATAAAGTAAACAGCATTATAAAATACAAAAGTTAAAAGGTCAGGTATATATATATATATACCTGTATATATATAATAAGTATAAAACGTTAAATACGAAATATCTATACATATCAAATGTTATCCTATAAATGTACTAGAAAAAGTGAAATGTGCAATATTATAAAAATTACAAAAATCTCTCTCTCTATACTAGCAACTATTGCATTACTTTCAAGTACCTTTTTTAAATGATCAAATGTCTCTTTAACGGAACTGAAAATACACATCATGCACGGTGCTATGGAATGCATTGAAGCATAATGCAACGTTTAAAGACGTTTAAATGACTTGACACCGACGTGGAGAGGCACTAAAGTGCATTTCACCATTACACTCCTTCCTTTCATTTCTTGGAGGGAAAAGTAATAGCTATACTTATTTAAAGAAGCCTGCTTATTTAAAGAAGGCTTTGGGATTGTTTGGGCTCACCGTTCCTGTTTCACTTTGTGCGTCCGACTACACGTGCTTCTGAATGTGTGTAAACAACACCCGCCCACCTCTCCCTCTGATTGGCTTACCGTGACATATCACTCTACCTCAGCCAATCGTTATCATTAATGCGATTGAACGGAAGAGAGAGAGAGACAGAGAGAGAGACACAGAGAGAGAGAGACAGAGAGAGACAGAGAGAGAGAGACAGAGAGAGAGACACAGAGAGAGAGAGACAGAGAGAGAGAGACAGAGAGAGACAGAGAGAGAGAGACAGAGAGAGACAGAGAGAGAGAGAGACAGAGAGAGAGACACAGAGAGAGAGAGACAGAGAGAGAGAGAGAGAGAGAGACAGAGAGAGAGACACAGAGAGAGAGAGACAGAGAGAGAGAGACAGAGAGAGACAGAGAGAGAGAGACAGAGAGACAGAGACAGAGAGAGAGAGACAGAGACAGAGAGAGACAGAGAGAGAGAGACAGAGAGAGAGAGACAGAGAGAGACAGAGAGAGAGAGACAGAGAGAGACAGAGAGAGAGAGAGACAGAGAGACAGAGACAGAGAGAACTAGTCTGATGAAAAAACAGCTTCAATTTTGTCGCCGCGTTTTCCCGCAATAATGATGGGAAGAGGAATCAATTAGATTACTCGTTACTTAATAATAATTAATTATTATTATTATTATTATAATGATTAAATATTGATAAATAATATGTAAATCCATTCTCATTGCTTTGTTCTATATTAATATAATAACTACACAATCACACAATCGAAAGGTTTGAGCTCTTGGATGATTACCAACCAACTACTAATACATAAGTTTGATGCCTGTTCGAACTTATGTATTAGTTCAAAGCCCCATGGGGGATTTGATCAAATGTTGGTATTGTGTATCTGACATCTGTTGGCCTATGTCAGGCCATGAATCCTACGGCAGGGAGCAACAGAAAAGACAGAAACCATACCCCCAAACTATAAAGTGTATTACCATTTCAACCAAATACATGGTTAAATCACATGAATCCTGGCAGAAGTCCATAGTGCTGGAACCATTCCGCCATTCAAGCAATTAAAAAGCAATTCAAATTTGTTTAGATAAATGAAAGCAGAAGTACTTCTGAGGGCATGACTCCCTCTACCTCAGAGAGACCCCCCCTGTATTCCCCTGTCACCGCTTTTAAGATGAAAGCTGCTGAAATCCGGTGGGTATCCACATAAACATGACCCCCTTCGTTCTGCCGCACAGCAGCGCACCTTTCAAAACAAGTTACAAAGTGTTTTAAACCCACTCCAGCACTGACGGGGGCCCCCTTCATTCAGGATTAGGGCCGGCACAAAGGATTATTTAGTGGGGGAATGGGCCTGGGGCCAGCCGTCAGCGATATGACCGGCGGAGGGATGCTGGTTCGTATCAAAATAGGTAGCGTTACAATCAGATAGGTGAGGTTCTGCTCTCACGCTTTCTTCACGTTTATCTTTCCTATTTATTTACAATACGCACACTATATTATATACTGGTTTATGTACGTGTAATTGATATTTTTTGATTGAAATATTGAACTGAAAATGTTAACGAACGTTTGATTAAAATGTGAGCTCCTATTTTCTCCCAGAATCGTTCTGTTATTTAGGGATGGGTTGTTAAAGAGTGTGAGTTTGAGATGGGACTGTTTCTCAGTGGGCTGGTTTGCTTTGACCAATGTTGGTAGGCAGGCAGAGAACAAGCCTTCCCCCCCGAGGTGTTAGTATTCTGCCCTGAACTCCGCCCTCACCTGTCTTGTGCCACTCATTGCCCACACCTGATCATCGTTGTCCTAATTGAGTTTTCCCTGTCCCCTGTTTTCCCTCGACCAATGATTTGTTTTCCCTCTGCTATTTAAGTTCTGCCCCCCATTCAGTCTTTAGCCGTGTTTCAGATCAGCCATGTGTCAGGATGCATTCTGGGATGCACCCTGTTCCAGGAAAACAACTTCTGTTTGCTTTTCTGTGCAGTTGCTCCCAAACAAGTGCGGGCATAAGCCCCCCCCCCTTTTTTTTTGTTTTTTTCTATTTTCTATTGGAGCGTAACCTGGATTTTTTTTGTCTTACAGTTTTTGACTCCTAAGTTTGACTTTTGACCTTTCTGCACTTATTTGAAATCTGAGAAAAAGGAATAATTTTTTTGCCATTGAATCTGGTCTGCACCACCAGGGTCCTTATCTGTGAACCTTAACACAAGGTTTTTGATGGCTGAAATGCAATGAGGTGGAGTGGTGTGGTTGAGTTTTAGAAGCTGCAAGGTGGAGAGTTTTAGAATTGTGAAAGCCGAGGACGATTAGCACGGTGCAACTGCCCAGCTGTCGACCAACTAACGGCTCACGCACACCAGGCCGTCTGTACCGTGGAGAGTACGTTTGCCCCTAAAGTCTAGATCGTTTGTCCAGTGTGAGCACGGCATCCGTACTCAAGTACAGTTACACTCCATGGCCTCAGTACACTGAGGAGAGGTGTGCTCAGGCCACGCTACAGATGCTAATGAGCCGACACACGTGTACAAGAGGAAACCGTACTCAGGTAGCTACTCTGTAGCCGACACATTAGCTGGTGTAGCAGGATTGTGCATGCAGCTATGTAACCACAAACATCCGTCAAACTAGCGATCGGGTAGAGAATGTGTCCAGGCAGAGACAAAATATAACCGTTAAACCTGATGATTATGGTCCCCACGTTCACACAATCCAAGGGGGTTACGGACCCCTTACGTCCTTGCAGACCCTCCTTGCGTCCACCACCAGGGCCTGACGTGCGCCTCCCAGAAATGTTAACCTTCCGTTGAGGCTACGCAGCTGTGATTGGTCCGCTCACTAAAACCCCACGCAGAACCATAAAGGTTCACGACTGCATCGGAGCATCTGCGTGGTTGTTGCGTTGCGTAAACGTGGGTCCAGAATCAGCACTTAAGGCTAGATAAAAAGTCGAACAATAAAGCTAGATATAGAAAAAGGAGAGAGAGAAAATGACTTTGGCCTGCTTAACCCAGTCTCCTGGCAGCGGCTCCATTAACACGTCTTCTTCACGCCCTTTTAAGAGTTATCTCTGCGTTAACCACGGCGTTGTTTCAATGACAGCCCCTTTATCTGCGGCACGGCAGCGTCTGTCATCGGCAGGAAGTGACTCTGGGGCTCGTTCTGCTGACAGGGGGTCACAGGACGAGATAATGGCTTGTTTACAGCGTGACAGCGGGGACTGTTACTGCTGCCGATATAATTTACGCAAATTAAACAAAAACACAAAAGCTGTCCTCAAAAACTATTTGAGCGGGGGGGAGTGACAGGGAGGCAGACAATTTCACATTCTGCTGCCATGAAAGGATGAACTAATTCAACTTGGAAGCTTCCCATTGTTTTGCATTCACAGCTACAACCGTTAGCCTACATAGATGATAGCGATACAACGGGCCTAAAGGGCTGATTATGGTCCCACGTTCACACAACCCAAGGGGCTTACGGACCCCTTAAGTCATTGCGGACCCTCCTTGCGTCCACCGCGAGGGCCTGACATGCGCCTCCCCGAAAATTGTAACCTTCTGTTGAGGCGACGCAGCCGCAAGGGCTGTGATTGGTCCGCTCACGTTCACGACTGCATCAAAGCGTCTGCATGGTCCTTGCGTTGCGTGAACATAGGACCATAATCAGCCCTTTAGAAGAAGGGTTGAGCAGACTAAAGGACCTTGACCTACCCTCCTTGGCACCCCCCACCCCTTCCTTCATTCCCAATCTTGTATAGCGACCTTGGGTACCTTGAAAGGCGCTGTATGCATTTAAGTTATTATTATTATTAATAAAGTTTGGTCCGAATGGGGTCAAATAAAACATTTTGCATGGTGGTGCTGAAGAACGTTTTGTTAAATTCATCTCAGTTTGCTTTGAGGGAACCAACTAATACACTTTTCACACTGCAATAAATTAACCACTTTAAAGCTAACAACAATGACGGTATCTCTGATTAGCTTTATTTGCGATTTTGCATTGGGCTGCTCCACCCAGTAGGCTAATGTTCACTAATGACTTCCTCCAAGAATGTCAAACTAATCACACAGGGGGACGGAGGAAAGACCATTAAGTTGAACATGCTGACAACTTAATGGCCAAAGATAAAAGTTTACGCTTGTTGGTTGCATGTCTTTCTGCGGCAATGTTCTTTTGCGAACAGAGCGTGACTTTGGCGAGGTCAAGCGGGGGTATTGTGGACTGTTGTACGTGTCCAGATGTTGGAAGTTGCTGTTTGAACGCCAATACATGACTTTCTTTGGCTCGGTGACTACAACTGATACGTGTTCAAATGAGGGGTGGAGTGGAGCGTTGGAGAGTTCTGAAAGAAGCTTATTTCAACGATGGTGGTTCTCCTCAGAGGAACACTACTAAAACGGTTGATGCTTCTGTACATTTAATAACGGACTGAGCGGTCGACGCAGCAGAGAAACAGTTACAAGAGAAGAACTTTGTGTTTTGTACGTAACATCTAAAAGCAATGACTAACACAAAGACAACACATCAAGACCGTTTGTTGCCTTTGAAAGGGCCTCCAAACACGGCATTGAATTCTGAGTGCTCAGAAAAGATAAACCGCTGTCAGTAATCGACATGTCGCTGCCAGGGGAGCACGTGAAGTGTGAGCACGCCGGGCGGCCGTCATGATGTCACCCCGGGGAGTAGATGAAAGCAGAGATCAGCCGTCTGACATGCTGCTCCCGGCACTCCCAGAAGTCAGGGCAACACGCTCGACAACCGTGAAGCACAAACAATCACAGCCATTATATCGGGTTGATTGGGTTGAAAGATAATGCTCAAATGAATTGTGTTAAGGTTTTCCCTCTGCCTTAGCAAGCCAATCATTAGAGACGACCGGGGAGAATGTTTGGACGAGGATTTGCATGAATTGGATGAGGATAGATGTTGATGATGATGATGTTGATGATGCTAATGATGAAGATGTCGTTGATGAAGATGATGATGATGATGGTGATGTTGATGAGGATGATGATCACTTTCCGTACCAGAATAAGTTGGGTGAGCAAAAATTATTGCAGAGATTGAGATGTCCAGATATGTAAATATATATCCTTTCACTTGCCGCAGTGTGTCAATGCGTAGGCATCCATGTTGGATGACCATATTAGGTGTACATGTTAGATGACCATATTAGGTGTCCAAATGGTAGAATACCCTATTAAGCGTCCATGGTAGATGACCAAATTAGGCGTCCATATTTGATGATCATATTTGGTCATCACCTCGGTGAATTCAAATCGGTGGAAATGAAGTGTACTGAAAGGTCCTGGATGGTGAACTGAAAACGGTCAAATGTACGCTTCTCGTACTCAACGGCAGCCATCTTAGCCACATAGAGGAAGAGGTGGAGCCAGGCTGAGAACAACGTTGGCGAATTTCCACACAGCCTGCATTAATGGAGTCATTTTGTAGTTTTGATAGCTTTTATAGATGTTTTTTATAGATGTTTTATCGCAATTCCTGGTCAGTGCACCGCAGAGTATTAGATTTGGAAAGACACTGACATCTGAACAAAAGCGCACTTATTGAGTGCGGACAGTGTACTACAGTTAAGTGTACTCAAGGAAGTATGGATATTGGAACACAGTCATGGACAGAGGGTGATGGGCTTGGAAGACACTTTTTTGTAAGGTTTACAGCCCGCCATTCTGTTACTCCCTCAGTCTTATGCCCAAAGCACCGATACAGGGACAGATTTATTTTTTTTGTACATTTGGGTCCAAATACCACTCACATCTGATTCGAATGACCTGAGTCCCCTAAGGAAAAACAGTCTAGACTGAGCCTTCTTGAAGGTAACTCTGCTGTTCTCCTTCCAATTGGACCCTGAGAGTTACTTTTAACACCTTTCATTTGTGTGTATGCTCTTTATTTAAGACTAGACTAGAAGAGCACTGGTTGTGTCCCAATCTAAAGGTTATATCCCTGATAAGTCTTTCTTGTTTGTTTGATTTCTGACAATGGGTCTGTAATCTTGAAACTATCATTGGCATCACTCTGAGGTCTGGTTTACTTGTAAGCCATCAAGCTTGTTTTCTATGCTGCCTGGCAACCACGTCAACATACTCTTTGATAACATCCTGGCTCTTGTCCGACAGAAACTAGCAAAGTCAGGATGAGACATTTCAAAGAACATCACTTATCACATTAACACGCTATCACTGTGGGGAAAAACAATTACTGAAGGATATTTATAGAAGCAGTATTGTTAAGGTTATGAAAGGGTTTGCTCATTGAAGAGATGCGTTACGTCACACGTTTATTGCACTGTATGGTAGGAACAGTCTTCATAGGACCATATTTGACCTGGTCGCCATTAGGCCTCACCCCAGGCCAGCAAAGACTCCCCTTCATGCAGTGGGAAAAGGAAGAGACCTATGAGAAGGAACATATCCTCCCGTTCCAGGGAAACAGAAGATGGTGTTTGAAAGGCCACAGCCACGGTCGGACATGACACTGGAGGTTGAACGCATTCTGTGTGACATCAGGCTGTTTGCACACACAACAGAGGCGTTGTAAACCGAGGCGGTCATAAACTTAACGTGGGAACTAATTACGTTTACGTACTATTAAATCAACCTCAAAGGGCTTCCATGGAACCATTCAATTGTGAATGGTTCAAACCCCAGCTGCTCTCAAGGATCTGCTGCTCCAATTCCTTCCAGTGTTAAACTAATCAAGAATTATTATTTATAGTAATAATTACAATATATATATATATATTCTGTATTCTTTCTCCACTAGCTTACATTGTTTGTGTTGTTGTTTTTTATTGATTCTGCATGTAATTGTAATGTTCTCTTCTTCTTGTGCCAATGTAAAACATTGTGGTGTACAAAATGTGTGATATAAAAGACATTTCAAAACATATTAGTTTTTACGATTATTGTGCTCTGGTAAAGGTCAAACCATGGAATCTTCCCTACTGCCCTTCCGTTCAAATCAAGGAGCTAACCTCTGACTTACACAGTAAGTCAGAGGTTAGCTAGGCTCAGTGTTCCAGTGAAAGAGCAGGTGTCCAGGATCACGGTCATACTGCCAGAGATGTATTCACGCACCCCATACCTGCCTGGAGGTTCATGCTACTAACCACCACCACAATGAGCACACCTGCATGTCCGGCAGGGCTGCATAAAAAACACAAGATCTCAAGGCTACTTACACACTGAGCAGGTAGGCTACATCATTCCAGGGTAGAGGAGGAGCCTGCATACAGTCAGCACCCGGAGGTGATGCTGCCCATTTAAAAACAAACTAGGAAACCTCACATAGCGTTTTCAGGCCGACAGAGAACCGTGCCTGTTCGGTTTCCGTACCTCACCTCGAACCGACTGACGTGTTCACGCCGAAAATTAGAACAGCTCGGGAAGTAAAAGTTGTTTTTTCTAAGCGAACCGTGATGACGACGTAGACGTCAGCAGGTTCATCCGTACAGGGCTGTAGTGGGGGGGGG
>OMLJ01042229.1:0-10452 GCA_900302595.1 Gadiculus argenteus | reverse complement strand
CTAAAGGGGTAGTTCGGGACATATTTGGACCTCATTTCCAAGTGAGCCAGTGTGTTATTTATCATTGGAGACCGTTTTCAACACTTTCATTTAGTCCTTCTAGTTGCAGAAAACGCTTGTGCTAGGCTAGCGCAAGTCGAGGGGATCTGCTAGCCTGCCAATAAAAACAGTTTTACCCACTCCACAGTACACCCAAGGCAAACCAATTATAACGCCAGACTGTCTATGTAAATGTCTGTGTTGATAGAATAATGTTAGAAATAAACTTACCATTGCATTACATTTAGTTTATAATCCCTGTATTTGGAAGCAGGCTATGGCAGCGGCGGACTGATATTAACCTGGAGTGTGCTTCTCTGTTTACCTTTACCAGAAAGTAGTCCCCCAAAATCTAATGTGATCATTGCGATACAAGGATAGTTTTATTTCTAATATTATTCTATCAACACAGACATTTACACCGATATTCGGGCATTATAATTGGTTTGACTCGGGTGTACTATGGAATGGGTAAAACTGTTTTTATTGGCAGGCTAGCAGATACCCTTGACTTGCGCTAACTTAGCATCAGCAATTTCTGCAACTAGAAGGACTGAATGAAAAGTGTTGCAAACGGTCTCCAATGATAAATAACACACTGGCTCACTTGGAAATGAGTTTCGAATTTTTCTTTTTTTAATTTTTTTTCTTTTTTCATTTTCTTGGCTAAAGGACATTGAACGTTCCTGTCTGGAAACTCCAGACGTCATTGCAGAGACTTCATCAGATAGTGATGGATCCACATCTGATAAAGACTATGCACCTCATAAAGCAGAAATCAGTGATGGATCCAGCACTGACGATGATTATACACCTCATCAACTCACTGCATCAACTTCCTCAACTTCCTCAAGGTATAAGGACAGTACAGAGAGTGTTGCACAACACATAGACTGTGCTGAAGATGGAGACGGGGCTGCTTCCAAGAGCACATCAGACACTGTAAACCCAAACCCCAAAGACATTTCCACCAACAAAAATTACTGTTATGTCTGCAATATCCCTCAGTCTAAGATTGCACGGCACCTTAAAAAACATGAAAAAGTAGAACCAGCTATTGCTGAGGCATTCATGTTTCCTCCACATTCAAAAGAGAGAAAGAGATTGCTCGAAAAGCTCCGTAACCGAGGGAATTACCAACACAACCAAACGGTTATGGAGAATCAGAGTGGACCTCTGAAAGTAAAAAGAAGACCGGGAAAAAAACAGCCACTAAACAAAAAAATGTATGTTCATTGTTTGTATTGCAAAGGTATGTTTGTACGTAAAGAACTGTGGCGCCACATGCGTAGATGCCCTTCAAAAACTGCAACAGACACCGAAGCAACTGGTCAGAGCAAAGTTCTTGCACTGGTTGATGTTGCAGAGGCAACATCTTCCAAAGCTATCTCTCCTGGTTTCTGGAAGGTCCTTGGGAACATGAAACAGGACGACATTGCATCTGTTGTCCGGAACGATTTTCTCATACTGCAACTCGGTCAGTCTTTTTACAATAAACACGGCAACGATCCAACAAAAAATGAATATATACGACAGAAGGTTCGAGAAATGGGGAGGCTCTTGTTGAGCCTGAGAAAAAATCATTCAATTTTTAGTTTTGAAGATGCTGCAAAACCAAACCATTTTTATAAAGTCATTGAGGCTGTGCGAGATGTTGCAGGCTTTCATGAAGACACGCATTCATATCACACTCCGAGTCTTGCTTTGAAATTAGGGCATTCCCTAAAAAAGATTGGGGATATTATGATCTGCAGGGGTATTGCAGCAGAAGATGACAAAATGATCAGCGCAGCTGAACGATTCCAAGCTCTCTGTACAAAAGAATGGACTGAGCTTGTCTCACACACCGCTCTTGCAACTTTGAACAAAGCAAAGTTCAACAAACCGTCAACAATACCATTTACTCAGGACGTGCAGCGGTTCCACCAGTACCTGGAACAAAAATCTGCTGACGCTGTAAAAAATTTAACAGAGAATGAGTCTCCACAGGCATATGCCGAACTTGCCAGGGTAACTCTTGCGCAAATAATTATATTCAACAGACGTCGTGCAGGAGAAGTGTCGAAAATGAAACTGGAGTCTTTCAAGAAAAGAGACAAGACTGAGCTCCATGAGGACATAGCTGTTGGTCTCACACCATTTGAACGAAAACTGACCAGGCACTTCAGCAGGGTAGAAATAATGGGAAAAAGAGGGAGAAAAGTTGCTCTTTTGATGAACCCTGAGGTTGTCACTGCAGCAACACTTCTTGCAAATAAAAGAGATGCATGCAATGTGCACAATGACAACCCCTTCCTATTTGGAAGGTCACAGTGTCCCTCCACAAGCTTCTACAGGGGGCAGGACTGTATCAGGATGTTTGCCAGTCAATGTGGAGCAAAGAATCCAGAATATCTAAGGTCAACGCATCTTCGTAAGCATGTAGCGACACTCTCCCAGATTCTCAACTTGAAGAACAATGAGCTGGACCAACTGGCAAATTTTTTAGGGCATGATATTCGAGTCCACAGAGACTTCTATAGACTCCCAGAGGCAACAATTGAAATGGCGAAAATCTCAAAGCTTTTGCTTGCCATGGAGAAGGGATCTCTAACGAAATTCCAAGGAAAATCTCTTGATGAGATTGAGATTGAAGGCGAGTACTTTTTATTTTTTATCTTTATTTTTAATAGCTTGTTACAGTTACATCATGCATTACAGGTAGTACAATACATTAAAGGAACAAGAAATTCAATAACAAGTCTGGAATGGAGAATTTTATAGAGAACACTTTGTGAAAGATGATAGTAGTATTATGATATTATTATTAATTAGTAAATAATACAATGTATGAAAATTATGTGTTCATCAACATGCTTTTCTTTAGATGAACTGGAACCGATTGATGGAGATGCTGAAGATGATGAGGACAATGATGGAGACAGTGACGATGATGGGGAAGATGATGGAGATGAAGTGGCAGAACCTGTCCTTGGACTGCAGGGTATGTAACATATGTATTCTTCGAAAATGCAGTGAAGGGTTCAGTGTCTAACATTGGAGTACACATTCTATGTGAATTCCACATTTGTGGCTTTATTATTGCTTTATATAAAAGGGAGCTACATCTCAATATATTGTAAGAGTTCAATGC
Organism: Gadiculus argenteus; assembly: GCA_900302595.1. Taxonomy (NCBI): domain Eukaryota; kingdom Metazoa; phylum Chordata; class Actinopteri; order Gadiformes; family Gadidae; genus Gadiculus; species Gadiculus argenteus. The sequence goes on along the minus strand of OMLJ01042229.1, from coordinate 7,280 downwards.
TTCTATGAACCACAGCCTCAATAATGAATGTAGTTAATTGACCTCTTGATGAAAACTCCAATTTATCTTTGTAAAGGTCTGTCTGTGTCTGCTGTCTGTGCCCTGTCTGTCTGTCTGCCTGTGTCTCTGCTGTGTCTCTGTCTGTATCCTGTCTGTCTCTCTGCTGTCTGTGTCTTGTCTGTGTCCTGTCTGTATGTCTGTCTGTCTCTCTCTGTCTGTGCCCTGTCTCTCTGTCTGTCTGTGTTCTGTCTGTCTCTCTGCTGTCAGTTTCCTGTTGTCAGTCTGTCTGCATTAGAAAACATGGCTGTGTGTGGAGTGGTGCTGAAATCTTATGCATTGTGTCATTTCTTTAGCAATTGTCAAGTAGCGTAACTTACAACTTGATTCACAAATTGCAAATGGGGAATCTGACTTGGCTGCAGCTTAAAAAAATTGAGTCAAAAGGTCATCTGTAAAGCTTTCAATTAATAAATGTGCCTTTTCAAAAGTGAAGATAACTTAACTGCTGTAATAATTCATATTATGGCAAGCACTACTCAATTAAGTTGTAGTAGTAGTTATGGTATCCCTGATGTCCAAAATTTGACAGATACTGTATGTATGTATAGCAGAGCCACCAGGATGACCCTATTTATTTATTTATGAGTATTTTATTATCCACCTTGTATATTGTGAACCGGTGTAACAAGTGAATGTCTGCAGTGTGGAATCAATAAAGTCAATCTTATCTTATCTGAACAAATATGCATGTCAGGATCATGCTTAAATCGCAAAACTAAAATCACATCCTGAAAACATTTAGACTCCATTACTTTTGTCATCATTACTTTGATTGATGACACAGGCCTGTTTTGCTTTCTCTTGAAAATGTAGGGATGGAGAATCCTGAGGAGATCACCAGCTCAGAAGGTAATGTGTGGGAATACCACAGATTTTTCTTTATTTTTATTTCATTGGAGGTACTACTAAAGAATTGGTTTGGAGTTTTATTCTTACAAAAGGTATTTTTTGTTTCTGTAGAAAAAACGAATCAGCTGAAAAATCAGAGTGAGGTCACCGGCTCTAATGGTAGGTCTCCAGTCATTCATAACTTTTATTTTGTACTTCAAATGTTGTACTACTGTCAGTCTTAGTTTCAGGTAGGGCCTGAATGTCATGTGCTTTGGCTTAATTTGAAGGCCTATGCACACAGCCATCTACTTATCAATATCACTTTGGGTATCATGGTTAATTGGTTTTGTTGTCAAAGATGAAAAGATTTGTGTTATTTTATGTTTTTTGGATATAATTGTATCACTGGAGATACTTAAATTTATTTTTAGATGTTTTAGTTTTAGACATTGAGTGATAAAATGTGCCTCTACAATGTATATGATTCAAAATAAAAGTTACATTATTGCATAGCTTTTCAAAATAAAAGTTCAGATTCCTGATGCTCAGAAATTTTGAGGAATCGATTTCAACATTTGTTCTTCTTCACCAGGAAAAAGAAAACGTATGCATTCAGCCCAGGAGGAGGCCAGCAACCGCAAAGGTAAATATTATTATCATCATTATTATTATTATTATTATGCTGCTGCCATGGATTGATTTTCTTTTTAGGTAGTGTAACATTAAAAGTTATGTTGATGCTACTTAAAACCTGTAGAGACTAAGATTTGAACAGCAAATCTTTTTTTGTGGTGTAGGTTTCAGATTGTCAAAACATCAACTGTAGTGCACATGCCGTTGGTGTCAAGCTGCCATTACTGTTCTTGATATGTCAGTCCTAAAGATAGGATTTGATAAACATATCTGATTTGTCTGCACTCTGAGCAAAGCCTAACTGTCTTTGTGTTCAGAGTTTTAGTAAAAAGAAAAAAAGTTGTCATTGACCCAGGATGAGTCTTAAGAGTTCTAAAGGTATAATGTGTGATTTTAGGGTGGGGGTCATGTTGAGGATGTAGGTAGGTATAACGGGGGATAAAGGTCTTATCGAATTTCAGGTTTATTTGTTATATGCAGGTGTCTGTCACCATGCTGTCTCCTGTCCACGATCATCTCTTTAGTTTTGCTGATGTTCAGAGAGAGGTTGTTGATCTAACACCAGCTGGTTAGCATAGAATGTGTTGAGTTCATCCAGGAGCAATGCGGTGTGCTGACCAATGTCTCTATTTCTCCTTTTGTAGTCTGATGCACCATAGTCCGCTCCACATGGAGTCAGAGCTGTTGTAGTCCGACTCCACTTTGTCCCTGTATATCTCGTTGTTCGTGCCTTAAACTTAGCACAAATCTCCTAACTGATCCAGGGTTTCTGGTTTGGGTAGGTGCAGATAGGAGCTGTAGGGACCACATCACCAGTGCACTTAGAGTCTGTAGTAGGCTACATATGTGGATATTCATTGATGTTGCAGTGGTCTGATTTTCAAGATAGGATGGGTAGGGGTTTGTAGCTGTCTCTGAATCAGGTGTAGCAGTAATCCAGAGTCTGCTCACCCCCAGTGGGAAAAGTGATGTGTTGGTTGTATTTTTGGGAGAACCTTTTTCATGTTGGCTCTGAAGTCTCCCAAAACAATAAATGCAGCCTCAGGTGAGAGTTCCATTTATACACATCTACAGCTCCTCCAGGGCTAGAGTCTTATCAGCCTATGTAAATGAATATTGTCTTTTATGTGTTGTAACTTTGGGGATACTGTGAAGAAGACCATTTACTCTGTTAGCTAAGTGAGCGATCTTTTATAGTTTGTTCTTTTTGACACTTGTAAGCATGTTGCAAAACACATAGCACCATACAGAGGGACTGGCTGTTCACTTCCACAATGATTTTTTATCTTATAGTGTCTACTTCTCGTAAGATACAGCTTATTCAGTCTGTATACTGTAAATATTATAATTTGGCTTTGAAAATTAAACAACTTTTCCACAAATGGTTTGTAGTGTGTACAAGCTATTCTCAAAAGAGCATTTCTTGTTTTCTGCAGGAAAAACAAAACTGTTGAAAACCCAGGAGGTCACCAGCTCCCAAGGTAAAAGCTGCTTTTCCTACATTTACAACAGTGCAGTAGCACAGTTGAGGTGATGACCCAAGAAATTAATTAAACTAAATTGAATTAGGTTTAATATACTTCATCTTATATCCTCTGGAAAGACCCTATCTGTGTGGTTTCCCAAGGCATGCTGGTTGTGTTGCGTTGATGGTGTTTGTTCAGTTTAGATTTTAGTTGTGTCTTTTGAGTCGTCCATTCGTGTCGGTCAGCTGTCTTCATATACCACTGTAATTGAATAACACTTTATTCTATTACAGTGGTGAACATTACATTTGTATAGAACATAAAAACAAAGTCAACTATTTAGCTGTATTGGATATCTTCACAATCTAAGCAAGAAAAATATGTTCTTGTGATTGGCAGTGTCAAGAAGATATGTGAAAAAGCCATGGAGTGAAAGTGAAGTCAAAGCAGTCACAAAATACTTCAGAACTCATATTTCTAAGGGACAGCTTGCATCCAAACTGGAGTGTGAGCAGTGCAGGCTTGCAGAGGATCCTGTTTTGCAGCATAGAACTGTTCAAAATATCAGGGATTTTGTGAGGAACAGGGGGCTTAAAAATAAGCAGGTCGCATAGAGCCCTTTTTTTTTTCTTTTTTTTTTACGTTTATGTTTTGAGCAGTACTTTTGAGCAGTACTAGAAATACTAGTAGATATTGCCCAATTTTTGTTGTTGTTATTGACTGACTAATATTGTGCTCTTTTATTATATTAATTATTTTACTCTGAACCTTTTTTGCACTTGAATTCTATGCATACATGTTATGTTAAGCTTTTATAGAACGTCAAAAAGCCATGGCGTGAAAGTGAAGTCAAAGCAGTCACAAAATACTTCGGAACTCATATTTCTAAAGGACACCTTGCATCCAAACTGGAGTGTGAGCAGTGCAGGCTTGCAGAGGATCCTGTTTTGCAGCGTAGAACTGTTCAAAATATCAGGGATTTTGTGAGGAACAGGGGGCTTAAAAATAAGCAGGTCACGTAGAGCCCCTTTTTTTTTACGTTTGTTTTGAGCAGTACTAGCAATACTAGTAGTTATTGCCCAATTTTTGTTGTTGTTATTGACTGACTATTGTGCTCTTTTATTATATCAGCAATTATTTTACTCTGAACCTTTTTTGCACTTGAATTCTATGCATATGTGTTATGTTAAACTTTTATAGAACGTTTTATAAAGATTCAAAGTCTCATTATAATAAAGTGTTTTTCATTGAAAGAAATTGTGATCTAACATTTCATTTATTTTCCTCTAGTTGCTGACACAATTTCAATAAGAACCCTTGAAAAGGTGAATGTAAAACAAGAGAAATTCGAGCAGAAGTTCAAGCTGCTGAGCATGTCAGCCACTCGTTTAATAAACGCCCATTTTATCCCTTTTAAAATAAATCAATTTCTCATATTACTGAGGTTGTCATTGTTTACAGATGTTAACTAGAGAGGTTGAACTCAGCAAAATCATACTGTAGAACTAAAACTTGCCCACCAATTAGTGCTCTGTTCCATTGATCAAGGCTGAGCTAGTTTTCTATGGATTTTTGTGTATAGGTAATGTTTAGTTGTACCAGGTTGATCCTCACAACTAAGGGTTTAATAGGCTTCAGACTCATCAGTTCAATCAGAAGTTTATTGCCAAGTAGGTTTGCACAATTTGACTTGGTGTAGTTAGTGCAGAATAAACATTAAGTAAAAAATATAGGAAGATAAAAAAACAAGTATTAAAATCTAAACAATATAAACATATATACAAAATCTTCTACAACGAAGGAGCTGTAGTGCAAACTGAGGCGCAAGTATATGACATGTAACAGTGAGAGTTTACAATGTATTCACAGAATTCTATAAATGTGCAGATATACAACAGGCTGAAGTGGTCACAAATAAATAAAGACTGTTAATGTTATGCAGAAAGTCTGAAGATGCTACGTTAATGTAGCATGTCGATCTGGATGGGGAGAGGGAGAGAGTCAGTGTCAGAGGGGGCTCCAGAACTTGTTGATAAGGCTAATAGTGGATTGGAAGAAACTGTTTTTGTGGTGAGAGCTTTCGGTCCTGATGGACCGCAGCCTCCTGCCAGCGGTGAGTGTCTCAAAGAGTCTGTAACCGGGGTGGGAGGGGTCAGCCATAATCTTACTTTCACGCTTTATGGTCCTAGAGTTGTACAGGTCCTGGAGGGATGGAAGATTGCAGCTGATCACTTTCTCAGCAGATCAAATGATACGCTGCAGTCTGCCCTTGTCCTTGGTAGTGGCAGCAGCGAACCAGATGGTGATAGAAGAGGTGAGGATGGACTTGATGATGGCAGTGTAGAAGTGCGCCATCATTGTCTTTGGCAGGTTTATTTTCTTCAGCTGCCGCAGGAAGTACATCCTCTGCTGGGCTTTCTTGATGAGGTCCTGGGAGATGGTAGTTCCCGGGAAGCGAAAAGACTCCACTGCGTCGATTGTGGAGTCACAGAGGGTGATGGAGGCAGGTGCTGATGGTCTGTGAGTCTGAGACATTTTTCCCCAGCTTCACGTGCTGCTTCCTGTCAGAAAGGAAGTCTGTGATCCACCTGTTACTAGCTACTGTTGAACTCCTGAGCTACATAGCTCACCACTACTGCCACTCGACACTTTATGGAAAAACATGTTTACATCTCCCTACATTTCAGTTTACATTTTATATTTATACCTAGATTTATATTATACATATTATATATTTATATCACATTACATTTTACCTCCACACTTATTATTATTATTATTACTGTTATTGTTGTTCTACTTACTTTTATTTCTATTTATATATTTAAGTCTTTATTGTACTATTGGAGGAGCCCAAGACTTAAGAATTTCATTGCCAGCGACTGCTCTGTCATTGTTGTGCATATGACAATAAAAACATCTTGAATCTTGAATCTTGAATCTTGTATGTGTTGTTGGTTCAAGCCCTTATGACCTGGTACTAATAATAATAATAAATATTATTATTGGATTTATATAGCGCCTTTCAGACACTCAAAGACGCATTACAGTGGAAGGAGGGACCTCACTCACCACCACCAGTGTGTAGCACCCACTTGGGTGCTACACACCCAGCTTGAGGCGGAGAGTGATGGAATTAATGAATCAGCCGATTACAGAGGGGGATGATTAGGGGGCCAGATTGAATGAGCCTGGTTGGGCAGTTTCAGCCAGGGCACCGGGGGGGAATCCCCCACTCTTTGCGATAAGTGCCCTGGGATCTTTTACGACCTCAGTGAGTCGGGACCTCGGTTTCACGTCTCCTCCGAAGGACGGCTGCTGTTAGATCCTGTTGTTGATTCTCAAACAGTACCAAACAGTACCAAACAGTACCAAACAATACCAAACGGTAACAGGGTGAAGAGTGTGTGGCAGTTATGGCCGGGCTCCTTGATGCTGCGCCGGGCTGTCCTCTTGCAGCCCAGGGTGTTGACTCTAGAGCTGCCGGGTCTAGAGCTGCTGGATCTAGAGCTGCAGGGTCTAGAGCTGCTGGGTGTAGAGCTGCTGGGTCTAGAGCTGCTGGGTCTAGAGCTGCTGGGTCTAGAGCTGCTGGGTCTAGAGCTGCTGGGTCTAGAGCTGATGAGTCTAGAGCCGCTGGGTCTAGAGCTGATGAGTCTAGAGCTGATGAGTCTAGAGCCGCTGGGTCTGAGTATAGTATAGAGCTGCTGGGTCTAGAGCTGCTGAGTATAGAGCTGCTGGGTCTAGAGCTGATGAGTCTCGTCTAGAGCTGATGAGTCTAGAGCAGCTGGGTCTAGTGGTGAATCTCCGGGCGTAGAGGCGCTGCATCGCTGGCAGCTCACAGCTGGTGCTCCGCTGTCTCCTCAACCCACCTCTGGAACATCCTTGCAGTCGAGGGTGGTGCGGCAGCTTCTGTACCAGGTGGTGCAGGAAGACAGGACCGTCCACGTTACCGCTGCAGGAGCTGGACAGTGCCTATGAGGCCACGCCCACACCCCTGTAGCCATCAGCATGCGTTGCCTGGACGACCCCGGTGTGGCGTGACCGGGTGAGTCGACCCCTCTCTCTCCGCTGGCTCAATCCTCCCACCGGTGTTTCCTGTGGGACACTGGCGCACTCTGCTGCACGGACGAGGCATCACAGGGCAGGAAGGGTACACAACTACGTCCCCCATAATCCCCTGGGGTTCCCATGCCTGCGTATCTAGTGGCAGTGGGGACTCTGGGACTGGGAGTCAGTCACACGAGATGATATAGTAGCCACGCACCTGTCAGCCTCCACAGCTGATTGGCT
>OMLJ01042094.1:1948-13573 GCA_900302595.1 Gadiculus argenteus | reverse complement strand
TGTGTCACTCACACAGTCTGAGAACCTGAACCGCTGACACGGCCGTAATGATGTGGTGACTGGCCCACCACGGTGTGTCACAGGGCCTTGCCCCAGTCGTGGGGGTCCGGTGTAGTGGGACACCACAAGACCAACAGATGGGCTCCGTTGGCTGGTGTAATAATTCAGCAGAGTGATGCTTCAGAGGGCAGCAACAATCCAAACAACAGCATGGCCGTTGTTTGATCCAGAGTAAATAGATCATTTAACATTGAGGTCAAATGTGCAGTGTTGATGAATGATGTGATTTGTAGGCCTGATTGTAAATATTTTTTATGCATGTTTTCCACTGGGCGGAGGTGGATATGCTTATGCTGTTTGTGTGTTGGTTTTATGTGAAACACCCGAACACTGCTCATGGCTATGATTCAAAGGGAGAAGTATGCAAAATATGAAACGCACACATTTCTTTCAGAAATGGAAAAGTGTTATTGGGTTTATATAATTATTTGCACTTTTCAGTGGCCTGTGCAAATATTAGAATAAATGTTTGAATATTATATTTTCATTTTTTTCAGGACAACAGAAACGCGACAGAAGAGAAACCGGTGCAGCGATCAAAGGTAAATATACTCAGTGTTTTCCTTTTCTGCACCCGGTCATTGTTGACGGTCTTCAATATCATCCCAGTAGATGAATTCCTTTATCCGGATGGCCCTGCATATCTTATTCCTAAGGGGGGCTCCGATTACCCTGTGTTGTGTGAGTGGTATCGACCCCTTGTTTCCACGGCTAGGAGTAAACCCCTTTAGTCTCCTCTTCAGTCTTTCAGCTTTAAGACCCAGAGGGAGGTGTGCACGTCATGCGACAAGACTGTGTATCCCATGGAGAGATTGGTGGCCAACAACCAGATCTTCCACGCCATCTGCTTCTGCTGTAAGCACTGCAACGCCAAACTCAGGTGAGCGAACGTCACACACACGCTTGATTCAGTTGTCGGCACTGAAACGCACCAAACTCTCCTCTCCCTGAAGTCCCACACAAACACATTTTTAATGAGCTGTTTTATGTAAGAGCCTCAATCTATCGAAACCGACCGCCACATGGGCCGGTTTGAATCGGGAAGAGGTTGTAGGAAGTACCTGGTTCTTTTATTGGTATCAACCCTGTCTGTCAAGCTTCAAAGAGATGAGGCAATACAACAAGGTCATGTGAAACACTGCAGACTTTCTGATTGAGGACTACCGACATCCTCATTGTTCCTGTGTGTTGCTAGCAGATGAGGTCATGAGCCGTGTACAGAGCAGGACTTTTCCAGTCCCAGGCTTTTTTTTTTGGCTACGCCCACGCATTAGCTCCTTGTCGTCGCGTACGCACCACAGGGAAGTCCAAGAGGCTTATCGACGGAGTGTCGACGAGCTACGAGTGGCTCAGAAAAGTACCACCTCTGCTGGAGGACTTTCTGAGCCGCTGTAAGAGCCCCTGAGGGGCGGATCCTGGGTGGATCCTCTCTCCAAACTGCACCCACAAAAAACCGCCAAAGCGGGAAAAGTACGCCTGGTCGGTGCATGGCTATGGAAGCTTCACTATCTGCAGTGGAAAACGAGGTACCTGCTACCAAAAGAAAAAGTGGGGCAGAGTCGAGTCTAGCCGAGTACTTTGTAGTGGAAAATAACCATATCTGACCGTTGCACTCTTGCGTGGAGATGGACGTTAATGGGCATAAATATGCCAAGTCAGTTTCTCATGAAAGTGCTGCTAGCACCTATTCCACACTGACTCGGCCCGAAACGTCAGTTATCACTGCTAATTCAGCTGAGGTTATTCATTCTGGCCTTGTCACTTCCTCATCCTTGCCCAGTTTGTTGACAAACTTAACGAAACCTTACAGCAGATGACCCCGGAGAGGAACAGTTGTGCTGCTATTTCACACACTTCAGTGGACCGTTATTGCGTTATCAAAGTAGTATATGTGCAGTAGTAGTTGTAGACCTCAGCATAGAAAATATGTAGAAAGGTCCTATTGGTTTAAGAACTATAAGAACTGTTCAAGTGACTCATACGGGTACAAACATGTCATGTGGTCTGAAATTTAAAATAAGGTATTTTTAACGTGAACTTTCTATGCGAAACAAACATTTACATTGACAAAGTGAACAATAAAGAGGTAAAAGTATAAAACCTTTCCTCATAATTGACTCACTCTATACTAACCTATGCTTCCCTGTGTCCCCCCCTCCCTCGGCAGCCTGGGCTCCTACGCAGCGCTGTCGGGAGAGTTCTACTGCAAGCCGCACTTCCAGCAGCTGTTCAAGAGCCGGGGCAACTATGACGAGGGCTTCGGCCGCAAGCAGCACAAGGAGCTGTGGTCCGGAAACAAGGAGTCTGAGACCATCACCAAGACGGTGTAGACACCCCGGCCAGAGGCCCCGCCCCCAAACCCCTGATCAGACGCGGACACACACACACACACACACACACACGCATATGCACGCACACACACACACACGCATATGCACACAAGCGCAATCCTTCCTTGTCCCTGTCCCCCACTAGTTTAGCCCCCCGTTTACCTTCCCTTCTACTCCATCTCCCGTATGTCTTGATTGACACGAGCCTCGACCCAATTGTAGGTTGGATGTAGTGGAAGGGGCCCAGTCTGGCACAAGCTCCTATCAGTGTCTCCCCCCCCCCATGCGCATGCTGGCCTTCACCACTGCATTTATAAGAGGTACACACACACACGCGCACACAATGATTCCAATATATGATTGGCCAGGCGTGGTCACATGACTCCCAACACGTAGTACACGATTGGCCAGATGTGCTCACATGACTCGGCACGAGGGTCGTGATTGGCCATGGTCATGTGAGTCAAGAATTGTATAATACTTTTGTTTTTATTCTATTTTTTTTATTACTACTACCCCCAATTTCTTCCGTGGAATTGGCTGTTGATTGTGACCAAATGCCTTCTCCGTCGCCCAGTATTGGCCTGGATGTAAGGAGTCAAATTTGCTTTTAGGTTTTTCCTTTCTTTTTTTTTTTTTTTTTAGAATATATTTTTATTCAAATGTTCACCTGTTGGTACCCATAACTATATGCTCAGGCAACCATATCCGAGTCAGTGGAGCATCCACTCTTTTTGCAATGACGCACACGCACACCCCCCCCCCCCCCCCCCCCCCAGGTCAGGTTCTAAAGGTCGGTCAACGTGTTTTTTTTATATATCTACTAAAACACCAACACAAACACACAATGACAGTTACCCAGAATTTGACTCTGATACGACTGTCTATCGAAAGCAGCGTTGATGAAATGTAACTTCACCTGTTCTGTTGTTCTGTTCTGAGTTAATTTGGTCCTCCCTAATTTTATTTTTATTTTTTTTAATAACCTGTGCAAATCCATCGTTTTATCTGAGCCCCTTTGCATGTTTCATGTGTGTGAACAAGCCTAAATAGCCTTACCATCTTATGACTATTTGTGTTTTTATAGACGGCGGTGTGCTTTCACACAGGTTTTATCCAACCACTTTTCTTAGTTTTATTTCTTTGGGGTAAAAGTTTTACAAAGCGCTTCTTCCATTGTGCGTATGCTGGGTTCGGTTGATGTCATTGAATACTTTTGATCTCTTAAGATTCTTTGGTGAAATATTACTGGGTTGTTGGTGATTGTTATTTGTATACTCTGTACATAAAGCTGTACGTTGTGTTGTTAGTGAACATGCCTCACTGTACTGTACTGTGCTCTTACATGTATGACCATGCATGGCCGCCACCGGCTCAAGACGACGTTTTCAATCATCAAAGGTAAAAATACGGTACTTGTGTGTTTTGCGTTCCCGTTTTTTGACCGAAACGGTTTCAAGTACATGTGGAAGATGTTTAGCTGGACCTGCAGGGTGGTGGTGTCTGAGGACAGTCAATCAGCTCCTCAATCCCCAAGCAAGAGACGCCACAACTCGGTCATTAAATGTAATGTTCCCCTCTCCAGTGTTGGCATTGTTTGATCCTGTGATTTCATCCTTTTTTAATATTTGTATTATAACATTCTCCCCTTTAGTTCCAACGGCTAATATTGAGGCAAATCAGCCAAGCTGAACAGCCTCAGTGGGCACGTAATGTCAAAACATATTACTTTGATATTATTATGCATGCATCCTAAAACATCTATTCTTCCATTTAGCATGGACTTTTTTTATTTTATTTTTTTATTCAATAATTCCCCCCTTCTTGTGTCTTTATTACCGGGTGTTGTTGAGCACCAGGACCTATTAGACAACATTGAACCAGAGGAGGGTCGGCCAGAAAGTAGGCTAGTCTCCTTTTGTGCCTGTGTATGCGCCATTCTAAAACCTGCGCAGAGCGCCCCCTACTGGGGGAAGCGCTGCTAAATTATTAAATCGACAGAGACGAACAACCTTTTGTCCTATTTACTTTTTATGGATTATTGCCTCGACAGAGAGGGTCCATCCCAACTGTTTTTTTTTCTTAATATTTTTTTTTGTTTTTTGCTCCGGCGTAATATTCTGCCAATGTCTACATTTCATTCTTTAACAAGAATGATCCCAAAGCCATTCTGAAAAATGACCCCTCCTCAACATAGGCCTATATCATACCTCTGACACTTGAATGACACACGGTAACCTTCGTGAATGAGGGTTTACTGTGAATTGAGCAGGCTGTGCAGAATGGAGCAAAGAAGATATTTGATACTTTTGTAAAAATGAGAAGCCTTAGGAAAAAAATTGCTAGTCAGACTTCCTGCAGTTTAGTTTTAAAACCAGACTTTTAAAATGCAAAGGTCTTTCAAAACAAATAAAATGATCTTGCCTCGTCAAATACATCCTTTAAGCGGTTATTCATTAAACCAGCAATTCCCATATTACATTATCGCTACTTACTTCCTCTAATGTGACTACTTGGATCATTTTATTTTAAAATGTTTTAAGCTTTTTTCTTTCTCCTACTCACTGTTTTCATCCATCTTCCTAAGCAGTCCGCCAAGGTACAACTGCTGAACCTGTGAAATCCAAATGTTCTGAGAAACCGAAAGGCAGGCCTGCTGGCCCTGTAGGGGCCTCACGTTCCTCTAGGAGCCTCCTAGAACTCTAGCGGCCTCCTTGACCTCTAATGTCCCGCTATTCTTCTAGGAGCCTGCTCGACTTCAAGGGGCCACTAGTATGCTAGTGACCTTAGTCTTCTGGGGGTCTCCCAGTCTTCTAGGGGCCTATACTTTTCTACCCAGTGCGAAGAGCCTCAGGTGAATGCTAGCGTGGTTTCAGTTTAATTTTGAATGTTGTGCTGAAAAAAATAATCTTACTTTTCGATGCTGTATTCCATATTTAAAACTTGAACGGTTATAATAAGGGGTGGCTTATTCTGTTATTGTGTTAGTGGTCTTGGGTCGTTTCATTTCCACACCTGTTAAGGCTCAGTGGTATTATAGGAGTATGTCGTTTTTTGAAATGTAAACACCCTCTTTTTACGCAAACACATGCAATCATGGTTGTTCATGTTAGCTCCATTGTTTCTCATTTTTTACATGCTTTTGGAAGAAAATAAAAAAAAATGCTGGTGTCGACCGACTCATGTGTATGAAGCGAGCGTGGACATTTAGTTCATACTCAGCAGATTTGGTGCCCCACATATTTATTTATAGACAATCTGTGTATTCTACATATAGTTCTAAATAAACTACGGTGCAGAAAGGACGCCTGATAGAGGTTAGTAAGATGATCAAGTTGTCCAATTAAGTAAAACCGAATAGGTTCATGATATCAAAGAAAAAGCATGAGGGTGCTATGATTGCACGCTATTATTTGCTCAAATAAATACATGTCTTAATTAAGCCGCTATGTAGACAACTTTGTCTGGTTTAAAACCAAATTACATTGTCTATACATCTACAATGTACCCACATGGCTAAAAGCCTGACGTCTAATGGAAATATACACTGCCTAATTGGATAAACGGATAATCTGATTGACGCGTTAGGTACGTAAAAATAATAATCCTCAACATTTAGCTTCCTGTGAGCAAAATACTAGGCTCTTCTCTTTACACTCACATAATTGCAGACTCCACTGTATGCTTATTTGGTTTATGGAAGGGGAGGGGGGCGCTGACGTCACGGTGTCGCGAGTCTGTTTTCTTTTTTCGCCGAGCGCGCGCGGTTACAGCCGACGTACAGAGAGAGAAGCGCGTGCCCGACAGCAGCGCGCGGCACTAATTTAGTTAGTGTTCCGAATTATCCTATGGACTGCGTTTGCGTTATTGCGTTTGCGTGATTTTTCGTTGGCGGACGAACAATACGTGCATTTGGGACACGTTAAACCGTCGCTCGGAGGACAGTTTTCGTGTTTTAGCGGAGGTTTGAACCGACAAACGGGGGTTCCGGTGCCGATACTTTTTTTCTGTCAGGAAGTTTGACGCATTAAAGATTGTTTTTATTTCGCGGCGGTCTTCGTGACGTTAGTTCTTCGAAAACGTTCACTCCGTGTGAGGATGTCGTCCGACCTTACGAGGCAGTGTTTCAGTGTTTTCTTTTACTTCTGAATCGAGAGGAGTCGGAGGAATATCGTAAAAGTTACATCTCCTTTCGCTTTTTTCAATGTTGCTGGAAATCGTTAAACTTGAGGTACCCGAAATATCGCATACCGATGCACGCTTTTTACTTCCATGCATTCATCTGGGCTGCAAATGTCACCTTTTGACCAATCACTGATCCCCTCTTCTACGGCATCTGTTACGAACGCGTAGTAACGCTCTCGTAAGTGGCACAAGAATTCGTAATGGCACGCAGAAAGTAGTGAGCAGTCGGACCGGGAAACTGCGGTGGTGCTGTGGTGCTGTTGACAGATGGATTTCATCAAGGCTACCCGGTTACTGCTCCACCTCTGGTGATCCATATCAGACCCCGAGCGCCTGGACCATGCACGGACACCTATCTTAATTCACCTCTTCCATTAGGCTGCACGCCTGGTGGAATGACATCCGACCGGAGTTATGGATAATAATAATAATCATCATCATCATAATAATAATGCATGGCAAAATATTCGGTGACACAATGACTGCTGGGTGGTTATCCTAGGAGGCTCCCTGCTGCGGGGTCGCTGGATGCACGGCTGAGGTGGTCGCTCTACGTCGAGAAAACCTGATTGACCTCAGAGTGGTTTGACCTCAGAGTGGTCAGAGTTGTTTTCATCAGAACTGTATAAAAGAAAAAGCATTGACTGGAAACCGACCGCGGAAAGTTTCCGCACACCCGGGGCGTCCCCCCGTCCCCCACCTCCCCTTCCCTTGACACAGCACCTACACACGTCCTGGGTGTGAAGTCCCGCTGCGGTGGATGTTGTCGGAAGGTGTCCCGGCCATGTGGACCGGCTGAATTGACAGATAAGGACGGAGGGACCGTTCACCCCGCATCACCCGGGGAGGACTATAGGTAAGAGGGGCACGGGACACGACGGCTTCTGCAGCCTCTCTGCCGATGGGTGAATTATGGGGCTTGTCCGTTGACGCTTGGGGGTCCCCAGCAAGCCTGGCCTTTAAGCTTATTAAAGGCAATATGCAGGCAACTGACAATGGCAATTGTTCCCTTTCACTGGCATTGATTCACATTGCAGAGGAAGCACTTAGAACTAGATTATTGCTGATGCAAAACAATTCCAAAATATCGATCGTAACATATTAATAGGCAGATGAGGATCAATTGCAGTTTGATCCACATTGCAATTTTCACATCCAGCAATCAATCAATCAATTTATTATTTTAAGTGCAGTCTCACCATCGAAATGGTCTCAGAACACTTCTGGATAATAACATCAATACATTGATAAAGCAGAGTGATATGGACATAACAGAGTTGACTGAAATAGTGAGAGGAAAACAACAAGTTACAGCAAGAATTTGCTTAAATAGTGAAGGAGGACAGCAGGTTACATTCCATAGTGCTTGGAGAATAATAATATTACCGGTATGTAGACTTCACAGTGTTGAGAACTGCAACACACCTAAAATGTCCTAGATTTACTCATCATATTATGCATATTTGTCAGAATGTTCCAGGAGGTAAAACATGAAGAAACCAGACCTGCTGGTATATCCAGAGTGAGAAGAGAAGGTGATTCATGCAGAGCTTAGTGGATCACTTTATGACTACAGCCTTTAAAGCTGCCACTGATTTTAATGTGAAGACAAACACTTGTTTGAGTATTGGAAAGGAGAGGATGCTGGGAAACGCAGTCTCAGACTAAACACCCCCAAAACGAATAAAAAGGAAAGGAATATTCTTGTAAATCTGCTGGTCCTGGAAATTGGATACAAGGAAAATAAAGCAGGCACATAGCTCTCTCTCTGTCTGTCTCTCTCCGTCTACCTCTCGCTCTTTCCCTGTCTCCCTCTCTCTCTCTGTCTTTCTCTCTGTCTACCTCGCGGTCTCTGTGTGTGTTTGTGTGTTTGTCTCTCTCTCTGTCTCTCTGTCTCTCTCTCCACTGCTGAGCCTAATTACCTCCCAAGTGGAATGCAGTGACAGAGGGAGAGAGACTACCAGATGAACCAACTGTCATGTGCCGCTGTTGCTGCCAAACAGGACAAGCCTCAGCACCGCCAACCTCCATGTTGAGAGAGAGACAGAAGGGGAAAGAGAGAGAGATGGAGAGCGAGAAACAGAGGGAGAGCGAGAGGGGGAATGAGCGGGAGATAGAGAGAGGGGGAGGGATATAGGGAGCGGGAACATCTCAGGGTTAGTTGTGGCTGCCGTTGCTCCCTGCTGCAGCGGTCTGGTTCTCAAAGCTCGTAGACAGGACATGCTCCACATTCCTGTGGCTGGTTACTACCATAGCATATTCCCTGGCACCATGGTTAGCACTGCTGCCTCACAGCCAGAAGGTCCCAGGTTCTAATGCGCAAGTTCAGGTGAGATGCAGGTCATTCTAGAGATGCATGAGGGTAGGTGAGATGCAGGTCATTCTAGAGATGCATGAGGGTAGGTGAGATGCAGGTCAGTCTAGAATAGATACTTGAGGGTAGGTGAGATGCATGTAACTAGATGCATGAGGTCAGGTGAGATGCAGGTCAGTAGCACACTCTGGCTCCCATCCAATCCCCTGTGTCCGTCCGATTTGGAGCAGCAGGGGATGTTACACAGACTACTATCTTGTTAAGAGTGACGTACTGTGACGAACAGACGTGCTTTAACCAAAATTTTGTTTTTTATCGGAATTCATGGTTCATGAAATACAAATGGACTTTTGACACCCTCCCCCCCTCCAACCCGCCAAACTAGTTAGCCTTTTTAGTTTGTTTTGTTATTACTAAGAAGTCTTTATGGAAATTACTTCGGTTGACTTCAAGACATCTGTCAGGGGTTGAATGAGTTCTTCTTAATCCGATGGTTTATTGTTACGGATTTGGGAACCGGGTGGGCTAAAGGTAGTGCCATAGTTTTTGATGTCACCGTGGATACCCATGTCAATAAACAGAACAGCCACATTTGTAACTCACTCACCATTTAAGGGAGCTAAATGGTTGATGTAATGGGCAACAGGCTGCCATCTCTGAGAAATATCATTGCCCATTCAATGCCAACCGGGGCGCTGGCAGAGGAATTAGTGCTTTATAGCCAATGTAATCAGAGAGTGTTACGGCTGGCAAGTACTTACCAAAAAATAAAAAGGGACAAAAAAGGACTGTTAAAAACTCTCTCTCTATCTGAAAGGCTGCCAGGGTTGTCAGCTTCACACTAGCTTGACATTTGGGCTCTTTCCAAATGTCATTCCCTCACACAGTCGCACGCTCTCACAAGCGCCAGCGTGCCGGTCCGCGGAGCCCCGTCACGCACCAGAAAGGCCTTTCATTGTTTGATCCGCACTTTGTTCCTCTCCTTAAAAGCCAGTGAGGAACCGGGCAGGAGAAATGGCCCATTGAGTGAAAGAACTGCCCAGTAAGAGTGTGATGAAGTCATTACCCCCCCTGTGTGAATATCTCTGTGTGTCGTCATGCATGGTCTGCTCGCTAGTGACCGAGGGAAGTCCTGCCACTTTAGTTTTTCTCTTCTTTTTTAACATAAATGATGGTTAAGGGATGACATGGAGCACAATTGCATTGTAATTTCATTATGTTAATACTATTGATTAAGGGATGGCTGCAGTAATAAACTAATGACACTGTAGTCTTTTTGTGAGCAGAGTGTATT
Source organism: Gadiculus argenteus (assembly GCA_900302595.1). NCBI lineage: Eukaryota > Metazoa > Chordata > Actinopteri > Gadiformes > Gadidae > Gadiculus > Gadiculus argenteus. Next base: position 3,390 of record OMLJ01042094.1, on the reverse strand, counting down.
CTGTATAGCTTCAACCCTCTGCTGGCCTCATGGTGTGTGTGTGTGTGTGTGTGTGTGTGTGTGTGCATGTGCGTGTTTGTGTATCATAGGTTATATATTCCATTTTATTCCAACTTATTCCATTGAATGAATTGAGCCACTTATGAATTATTGCTGATTTGTGATCACTGCAGGCACCAAGCAGAGACGCTGGCTCTGCAGAGAAACTCTTCCTGACGGTTGGCATAGAGACGACATACCATCATCAAAATGAGTGAGTTCTCTCTTACAGCGCACACTGCAATAACACACACTCAAAAACACACACACATACTTTCTTTCTCATTCAATGTATACACACATTTTTTCCCTCTCTCTTTCCATCACACACATGCAAGCTCTGAGCTTCTCTCTTTCTTTCTCACTCTCTCTCACACACACACACACACACACACACACACACACACGAACGGATGCTCACTGCACGCTCTGCCCTGGGCCCCCGGCTGTGTGAGCTGGTGGCTCCAGACAGCAGTCAGGTGAGGGATGGTTTTCCTCCGCTGTGGAGACACAGCTCTGCCCGGGGGCCCTCTGATGTCGCTCCAAGTTACACAGCCACAATATCTCCCCCCCTTTTGTGAGCTGACACAGCCAAGGCATAACTTGCTTTGAGTTCAAACAGGGCCATGGGAAGATCGCACACGCACACACACATACACGCACACAGATACACAAATGCACTCACGCACACACACACAGACAAACATGCACACACAAACACAGACACACACACACACACACACATGCACACAGACACACACATGCTCACACACACACAGACACACATGCACGTACACAGACACACATGCACACATTACCATTCTCAGGAATTATATAAATATGCAGTAGAGGCATAACAATCATTTTGTTTCCGTAATTGTGAGATAACAGTTTGCACCTGCAAAGACGTATAACAGCATGATTAGAAATGCAAAACTCATTAAAGTGATTAAAAAACAAGCAACGCCACAGCCATGAAAAACACTGTTTTTATAAACACAACTGTGTCCGATCTGACGCTGGAACCATGAACATTTACCATCCAATATTTGCCACCACTGGTGTACTCACGGTTAGTTTGGGGTCATCACAACATTGGTGTTCACACATACACTGCCTCTTTAATCTGCCAGAATAGACAGCTTCCAGGACCACTTGATATCGTAAGAATGTCTTTGCATGGTCTCTTTGAATGCACAATATTATATGATAGAATAGACATCCCATTTTAACCTTGGATATGCCCATGATTAGTGCTTCACCTTCCTATGCCTCCCTACCTCCCTCTCTTCTGATCACTTGCCTCTTCAGTGTGTTGCCTGTCTGTATAATAAAACGCATTGCACAGAGAGGCCCCAGTGCATCCATCACTGAGCTGTTTCTATTACCAACCACCTTCTTCA
>OMLJ01041865.1:1654-15043 GCA_900302595.1 Gadiculus argenteus | reverse complement strand
TCTCACACACACACACGCGCAACACACATATACACACACTAATGTAAGCCCATTGACGGACAGCTCTCTCACACACACACACACACTAACACACACACAAACAAGCACATACACACACAGACAGGCACACACATACACACACCCGCATACACATAAAAACAAGCATATACACACAGACAGACACACACACACACACACACACACACCCACACACACACACACACACACACACACACACACACACACACACAGAGACAGAGAGACAGAGACTGAGACAGAGATACAGAGATAGATAAATAGATAGCGACAGAGACAGAGACCTCAATCACTTTTCAGAAAAAAACCCAGGCGGAGCTTATACCATTTATTCTGAGTCAGTTCGATTTAGGCAGCACAATGCAGTGAACCAGGATAGACAAAAAATATATACATTGACAGATAAAATTTTCCGACATAACGTTCAAATTAAAGGAACAGAAAGTTATTGATCCGAACATTGACAGAAATCAGAAAATGCATATAGCTTTAATTTGCAACCCTGAATGTTTTTATGTAGCCTATTCACCAAATGGTGAAATATATACACACCGTTTGCTGGTGTTAACTCTGGATCAGTCCGTGTTTACCAGGGTGATGGTTGAAAAAAAGAGACCCTCAAATGATCTGATTCAGTGGCCTAACATTAAGGTCAAGGGGTCGTGGCAGGCTCAACAGTTTAGCCGAGTACTAATCTACAGTTTAAGGTCAGTCCAGCCCCCGTTATCCCAGAAAGAACTGGATTTGAAGGGATGGCAACACAATGCTTTGCACATCGATATAGCCTCTAGGCCTTAGTAAATCACGCGACATGCCACATAGGCCACGATATAAAAAGGACACAAGTATATGCTTCGCATGTTTACCGTAATGTAAAGATTATGGTTGATGTACAAGTGGCCTTTGGTCGCTTTAGCAGAAGCAGAAGCAGGCTACAGCAAATATCAGCATGATTACACCGGCCGTCAACTTGCGACATTTTTCTTGACGCCAAAACGCGACGCCTGCCCTCATTTGGACGTTTGTGGTGGGAGGAGCCATAACATCAAAAGATACCTCCCATTGTTGTTCTTCCAGCTTGTTCCCCATTAGATAATGCCATCGCGTCTGGCGTCTTCAGACGTCCGTCATTTGCATAAAGTTAACTTTTGGTTAACTTTTGAACGCGCGCCGCAGATGCTCGAACGGCAGCGCCGCCTCCCCGATTGCTTTGCGGGAGCGTCTTTAACGGTTTGACGCCTTCCATAAGAAATGAATGCGGACGTGCGTCGCGTGATAAAAAAGAAAACCCGCCAGTGGACGGCCGGCGTGCGACTACCAATTAAGATATATAAAACGTATAGAAAACCCCCCGCAAAAAAGAGCTCTATATAAGCACTATATAGCCTAACACTAAACGCACATCGACAGCGACAGCGCTGTGAAGGATTCAAACCAATTAATTGAATGATAATTGTGCGCCCCCTCAGCATAGATTGGCATATCGATACTCGTGTCGTCCAGGGCGGAGATCCGTTTCTGCCACCTCGAGCAATAAATCACCATGGGACGGGCCCGTTGAACCGCAGCTCTCTCAGGGGCTGCAGACACACGGACAGAGTGGTGACACTGGGGGAGGACAAGAGGGAGAGGATCAACTAGACTGGGGATAAACACTGTATCTTCTACTATTTCTAAGTACTTAATACTATTACGTATTACTATGTATACTATTTCTAATAATAAAAAAAATATGCTTATCATTTTATCTTTAGGCTACTAAACACCCCCCTCCCCTCCCCCCATTTGTTGAGTGACATGGACTTCGCATCAGCCCGGTGTTACTATAGCTACAGACAGGCAAACACCCGTAGGCCTACAGGATCCTAACCTCTGGCCGAATTAATCAACACAAGTGGATTCATTCATCTGTTCAGAGAAGAGCAGAAAGATGAGGATGTGTCCCTTTCTCCCTCTTACTACTGCAATATAGGCCTACCGGTATGTAGCACAATATATAAAAGCAACGATGTCAATGTCAAGCTGTCCTGGACAATGTACAATAATGTGTTTATTCACGCGATACAATTATAATTCTAACTGACTAATTCCTACTTTTAACTTTTAACTAATTCCTACTTTTCCTACTTTTTAATAATGGACCACAAGAACATGGGGGCGCGGCCGGGCGAATACGTGCTTGAACGCAGGCACGAAGGTTCTTCATCTGTCGAGAATGAATGAATCGCTACTTTAACCGTAAGGGGCGGTGTACTGATGCCACCATGTGGAGATGTAGTAACATTCATGAACCTGTTAGTAACAATTATTTAATCTAGACAAATGTTTTGAAAGTCTACGTGTCTTAAATCGTAGAACTAAACTTATTTTTCTGAATAATTTATTAGCCCCGCGTATGTGATCCACAGTATTTACTGTGTGCGGTCTTTTGGAGTCTACAAAATAGGCCTTTTATCAATAATCGGCAAGTTTATTTAGCAAAAAGATGAGTTTGCAAAGTGTGTCACATGTGTTTGCTTAGATAGATAAAGTTAGGCTACATCATTAAAAACAGGTTTAAGGGAAAAGAAGTCCTGACGCCAATCTATGTTGAAATCAATGGTCATAGCCTACGTGCTAGACGTGTGAAACGTTTAGCAAGACATTCAAATTGCTTTATGGAAAAGTCCTTTGAAAGTTAGGGCAGTGGGAGTGGGGGGATGGGGGGGTGTCGCTGTGTAGACCAAAATGTTACTAGGCAGAGTTAGGGACGTGTTCTGAACGCTCATTGGTTGAACAAATATGTGGGAGGGGCCTTTAGGCATGGGTATTTAACGCTTTGTCCCATTGTTTCTATGGGTTTCCAGCTGGTCTGGTCTGGTTAGGGGTGATAGCCAAGCACTTTTTTTTTTATAACAGTAACACTTTTTTACCTTGTATTAAATATGTCGTTTTCGTGCTCGCAATCAATGGACGGCAGTTTCCCCCCGTCCCCGGTGGAGGACAGGGTCTCCAAACGACTGTCAATGGGCAGTCTACTACAAAGACTGGCAGAACTAAAAGGGACAAACCAGTCGGGAACCACAGCAGAGCACTGCAGAAAGAGTCCGACTGGTAAGGGTTGCAGGAGTCATCTGCTTTTTTTTCCCTTTATCTCCGAATGACAAGAAGCGACACATCTAACGGGTCCTAAACCATGACAGTCTGAATGTCGGAAAAATAATCAACTTGGATTCATTGTTCGTTTCGTTACATTGAATTGACACTACATTCAACCTTAACCTTTATACTTTGCTCTTGATTCAGGATCTGTGGTAGACCTATCGCTTTCCGAGTCAGAAAGCAGCGTCCTCTTCGACCCCCTGGAGGTAACGCTGTCTGAGGAGATAGTGGCCACCATAGCCCGCAGTCTGAGCGACGCCTCTCTGGGAGCTGCCGGCAGCTCAAAGCTGATCCTACCCGACCGCCTGCTGCACAGCGTCGGACAAGAGCTCGTCCGTCTGGCTGCGTTTGAGCCCTGCGGCCTGCGGGGGGCGCTGATAGACCTGTGCGTCGACAAGGGAGGCCAGGGAGACGTGTGCTGCGTGGACCAGATAGCCGTGGACGCGAGCCTCGTCCCCACGTTTCACGTCACCCTAGTGCTGAGGACGGACACCGGGGGGTTCTGGCCGAAAGTGCAGAACCTCTTCAAGACCAACACAACTCCACGAAGTGCCAACGCCCGACGGCCTAAAACGCTCAGACTCAGGCCTAGCTTCCGGGCCATCAAAAGGAAGTTGTACTGTTCAGGAGAACTGGTGGTAGAGGTGTGTTGCTGAGCAACGTGACGCCTGCTGTTACAACGATGGATGTCGAAGACAAACACCATCCAAAGCAATCTTAATGGGGGAAGACCTATTGGTTACATGATGTTTAAAGGGTCCTTCTATAGGAGAACAGATATCTTCTTAAAGCACTGTAGTTCTTTTCAATATGCAATAGATTTACATTATACTAATGTAATAACGAGAAAAGCTTTTTTTCTGCTCTCAGTGATTGAATTATGTTGTCTTCAGCACTGTAGACCCAAACCAAAAAGAATAGCAGGACCAACTGTGACATGTTTAATGGCAGCTTTTGTAGTTGAATGAATGAATGATATAATGCTGGTCGTTGTGGGTATGGAACAGTTGAGTGCGCATCTCTTGAATATGAATTACTGGAAGCAACACCTTCTGCAAGTATTTGATAGTCAAATATGTACGCAAATGAGTACTGTCTTTTTGCAGTGAAAAATAAATAAATTATTTTCCAAAATTGTCTCTGAAATGTGTTTTCCCTCCCAAACTACCCAGCAAATAATAGACATGTTTTAAAAGACGGTCATAGGGAAACATTTAATTCCAACAAACTTTAATACAATTTTTAGCGGGATTAATTTAATAAATACAGGTTTGTTTGATGATTCTGAATAATCATAATCCAACAAGCTACAAGCAAACCCACAGAAAAACATTAAATTATAGAAGGATCTGTATCTTAATGCAATTGAATCCTGCACTGTTAAAAGTAAATTTATATTTACATTGGTATGAACTATAAAAATTACTATTTTTAGTCAGTGGCTCAGATGCCCCATCTACAAGAAGGCCAGGAGATTCTTTTTTTCTTTTTTCATTAAATAAAAAAAAAAGACTTGGGATATAGACAGTGAAATCTTAGCAGCATTGATTTGCCATTCAAATAGACAACATTTTTCTCTCTTCTTTGCCTTTCATTAAATCTTTTCAGTTGGACGCCATCTTGAAGACACTATAGGAAAAAAATGTCAACGGTCGACTCACAGCATGTCCCAGTCCTGCAAGAATTCAACCTGCGGTTGCAAAGGGCTTCTTCTGATGAAATCTGTTGTCCACAATGCTTATGGTAGTTTTCGGATTTTCACAATATTTTTGCTGCAGTCATATAATCCAATTTGAGTTGCGCCAACATATTTCTTCTAATTCAATTCAAGTTTCTAATAACCTGAGAAAACAAAAGGAGAAAATTAACAATGTGCAGGAGTGGTTATATTTATGATGGATTCATTCATTATAAGCCATGGGGACAGGATGGAAAGGTGCATTAACGAATGTGACATGATATCAATCACATTGCTAGTATACAGAGTATGTGACAAACAAAGGACATGAACATATTAGCCATGGATAACAATCAGTGTCTTTTAAGCCACTCACCCCAACCTGTGTCATTGCTTTCTAGCCATGGATTAGAACCTGTATCTCAGACAACCTAGAGCAGCTGGGGGTTCCCATTCTCTGTGCCCTCTGGTACAAATCTGAGTCTCCAAAGTATCGGGCACGGTACAGTAGGCCTTCCTCTGGAAACAAAAAATAAAAACATCCACCATGGTTCAAAAACATAGGTCAGTGGGTTGCAATGGTGTAAGATATGCATTTTAAATAGATTCCACAATACGTATAGATTCAACTGCTGGATTTATAGGTTGAATTTAAAACTTTAAGCCAAACATTTGTTCTTTATTTGATATTTGACATGACAAATAAAAAGACAAGATGTTACTCATACATCTTTGTGATTATAGTGAAAGAATATTGCTCTGAAAATGCGCAACCCCATGAAAAAACTAGAATAAAACATTAAATGAACTTTACAGAAACCAGATAAGGCAAACTCACTCTGCTGCTTCTCCTTCCAACAGTTGTTTCTGAGGTTGGAGATGTAGTCTTCCTCCACACTTTTCTCCACTTGCTTCAGGTTAGTTCCAGAGTACTCTTCGTGAAAGCGCTCTCCCACGTAGAAAGGCACTTTCAGCATGGACGTATGCCTCTTTTGAATATGTCCAGATGAACTGGGGAAAAAGGTATACAAAAGAAAATGAGGGCAAAAACAAAATGATAAGAAAAGGATGAATCACATGCCAGACTTCACGACCCAACCCTAAACATAATGAACTTTTTCCATTTTAAAAGGGCTTACGAGCGGTAACTAAGGCTGTAGGGGGGCTGGGAGACCATCATTTGGCTGAGAGCAGAAACCACGATGAGGATAAGGATGGGCATGAGCTGGATAAACAGGGCCAGGCCTCCCTGTGGAGAGAAAACACATCACCTTGCTTAGAGAGCTGCCCAAAAGATTCAGTGCAGTACTACACACCCATGACCGGCTCTTAGGCGCAGTGCTCTTCTGCAGACCGTTTAACGTCCAAGACATATTGCACCTCATCGAAACACACTTCTTCACACAAGACTTGCCTCTCTTTGTTGCTCTCTCCTTTCTTGTCTGTGTTGATTCGCAAAGTGCATTCTGCCGTTTCTGTAAACATGTACATTACCTTAAAGAAAAGAAAGACAGCAGTGAAAGTAAAATCCAGCCATAAGTAAATATAAAAGTGAAATAAATGTCAATGTAAACGCGTTGAGATAAGGTGAAAAGAACCACGCCAAAAATGTTCAGCATGTTTTTTTCTCCAGGGGAACACGTCGGCCAATCGCATGATTGCAAGGGTTTGATTTTGTCAGCCGTTGAAAGCTGGTTGGACAGGACAAGGAGCTGCACACTCTTGACCTCTTTGTGACACCTCACAGCCCTCACGCAACTTCTAATCAGTGGGTAAACATCAGCAATAGCTCAAATAGGCTGCTATATAGAACGGTCAATCCTGCTTTCACCACACGTCGAACTGACTTGTGAAAGTGAGTAGAGACTAGAGATACTAGTAGGTGATGCCCAAAGACTGGTTTTCCACGGTCATTAATGAGTATGATCAATATTTGAAAGTCACTTCTTCTTGTGTCACTATTACATTAGTAAGAAAAAACAAAATAGCCCAGTAACATACATTAAAAAAAGGGGCTGTATGCAAAATTAGACAGCAGTTTTTGAGTGTCAAGTGTTAAAAATGGTACAGCCATCTGTCAGCTATTTAAAGTTATGGCAATACAATGTGAGAATATCTGTCTCGAGGTAAAAATGCCTGTCTCCTGATGAGCCAATAGATTTAAGACTGCCCTCTGCAAATTTCCACACTGGCCCTGAGAGCTCAAAACAATGCAACTTGCAATCCATGCAAATAGACAAAATACATGCAAATTAAGAACACATCTTCATCAAGTTGACCATAACGCACTGTAACTTAAGAAAACACGTCCAAAACCACGAAACAAGTAAATTAAGAATAATATTCATCAATTGGACAACACATGTGCCGCATGTAGAAAACAGGATGTAAAAAAATAACCCTTACCCTAACACAACACAATACAGAAACCCACTGCAAGTACACTAAACGATGGAATGACGACAACGGAAGTGCTACCAGAGTACACTATGAACATGTAGTGACACTGTAATAATATCTGAATCATACAATCCACAATGTTAAAACAAACCAAAAACACTAACATTTTCATCACAGACAGATTGTCGACTTCAATAAGTAATGACTCATGACTCAAACTTTTACGGCAACAGCAAGTGTGTCCAGACGTGTTCATTACTTTTAAGTGTCACCCTGTAAACCCTTCCATTGTCAGCGATGTGTTGTCCTAATTTGCTTTTTGCATGTGTTGCATAGATTGAGCTCTAAGGTCCACCATACACACATTTACTTTCATTCAGATCTCCTCCGTGATTTGTTCTGGGAACCCTTCATGCCCGTCAATCACATTCATGTGAAATGCAACACTTCCCAATGGCGGATAACCTTAAGGAGGACGGGGCCTGAGAAAGAGGGGACCTTTTTGGGTTGTTTAATTTCAAAACCATCCATCTCTCTCTTTTTACATCTCTGAAATCTTACCTACGTCACCTTTTTCTCAGCCAACAAGAAATACATTGGTGAAATCAATATTGTGTGCGGTAGCATTCTCAGAGTTTGTTTGTGAATGGTAAACAGTACTGACTGGATGTGAACTTGGGTCTGCTTATAACGCCACCACCGTTAGGGACTGCCATCACAATAAGTCTACATTCTCTGTCAACATAGAGGTGGAGTCCACCTATGGTTTTATGTTGGTACAGGCAGGGACCAAGACATAATTTGCATCAATGAGGACCACCTCAATAGCAAGTACAAAACAGTCCTTACTGGATGGGAATCCGCCCCCAAAGAACATGTTGAAGAGATCCTCTGGAGAGATGTCCGCCTCAAAGTCATGGCGTTGGTGCTGCCTCTGTCTGGTGGGGTGTGACTGCTCCTCCCCGTACTGATCATACTGCTGCCGTTTCTCTGTATTACTGAGCACCGCATAGGCAGTCCCGATAGCTGGTTTCACAGAAACAGGAGCACATAGCAATATGAATAATACAGGACATTTGGTTACTCTGTTATCCAAAAGATGGAAGCCATGATAACATCATTGCGTCTATTCTTAGCATGGGGGAAGTCCCAGTGGGAATTGAACCCCATGGGGGATGGACCATATTTCTGCATTGAAATGCCACTGTAGTTATGACGGAATCTGAGTTAGTGATTACATTTATGTTTCTGTGATGGTGATTCAACCCTCCAAATCTAATAACTATCTAATTCAGTTATCTGTTGTGAAGATTAACATGTATGCAAACCCGCTTAAACAGTCAATCATCATCATTAGACAACGTAGCAGGAAAATGTGTGGTTACATTTTTTGGAAGGGGTGCCACTGCGAGTTACCCACGACGTCATACCTATGCTGACTATTCGACACAGAAGTATAATTTGCTCCTATCCCTGTTAGTGTTCCTGTTGGATCAGCCTACTAACATTGGTCAATCATAGTAAATCAATGCACTTGCTGTGATAGAGGGAAAGCTATTCACCTTTGAAGGCCTCCGTGGCTCCTGGTGCATGGTTTTTATCTGGATGGAATTTCAGAGCCAGCTTCCTGTACGCTTTCTTTAGATCCTCCTCCACTGCATCCTTTTCAACACCAAGGATTTGGTAGTAATCTTTACAACTCTTGATCCTTTAAGCGCACAATCATCATAATAACAAAGAACAAGATCAAGTTATGGAAACAGACGCGATAACAGAAACACATAACATAACTACTAAACAGGACATGTTACACAACTCAAGTCATTGGAAAGGTGAACTGGTCCTAGATACAAATACCTGCCGGGAACTTCAGCCACATCATTAAAAATGCATCATTGACTGAGCCTGGTTAACACAAGCTCACTTTTTGACCGCGTCCAGCTGATCTGCCGTGTAGGGTTTGGATGTCTCGGCGGCCCCCTCTCTATCTCCTGACCCATTCGCTTCGTCTGCTTTGCCGCGATGTTTCATTCTGGGTCCATCTCCGTTCATAGTATTGTCATTGCCGTCTGGAGGCTTTCCATTCTGTGATAACGACTCTAATAGATCTATTAAAGGAAGGAGGTTACATCAGTACAGACAGATACGGCGGTGTATTTTTTCAAATGCAGTTTGAGTTCAAGCAGCTTACGACTAGCAACGTAGCAGCTAACTACATTGCTAGGGAAGTGTTGGCCAAACCGCAAACAACATCACCATGGCAATGGGGTCTGGGGTTAATCACCAGTCTGGATTAATCAACAATAAGGAGGAAAACACTGGCCGAAGTAAATAACTACCAGTTTAATCTACGACCAGTGCTGATTGGAGATGCTAACGTTAGCTGAGTGGATGTGGACGTGTTGGCCCTCCGACTGAAACAAGAAACGCAGCCGAGGCGGGCGTCGGTTCAACATACTTTTCGCCTGGTCTGTTGGATACAAACGTTGTGCCTTTTCCAAAAAACGTCGCCCCTTCTCCGCTTGGTGGTTGCTTATCGCATTTCGAGCGATATTGATGCACCGCTCGGCTTCGTCCTTGTTTGAGTCCATCGCGACACAGCGGAACTGTTTACTCGCCCCGGGACGCGTGAAGGTGACGCACAGCGCGCCGCTAGGACGCGTCATCTCTGAGCGCTTCTGGAGGAGACACTTGTTGCAGCAAACCGTGGTGGCAGCCACAACTGACACGTTTGTCCTCGATTTAACCGTATTCTAAGCATGCACTGATGAGACTGTGATTCCTGTGAGTCGCCTTAATATCTTATTAATATGGCTTTGACAGTGCCATGCATGAAGCCGGTCGTGGCTTTTCAACGTCAGCTCCAGGGCTTTCTATCCAAGTCCTTTCTTTGCATTTCAACTGTCGATAGTGCTAAGGTTAAACCGCCAAATAAAAGATGGAGAAAGAAACACGTTTTCGGTGAAAGCATGTCCTGGGAAGGCAGACTGGCTGATGCTGTGACCCCTCTTTGGAGACTCAGTTATGATGAACAACTTCACATCAAACAGCAAAACCAGGAAAATATACTGGAACGATTCTCTTCCCAGCTTTCCCATTTAATCGCAGCTCAGCAATCACCCGTGGTCAACGATACGTCGGGGTTCTCTGTTCTGCCTATAATGCCATCACCAGTTAGGGACTGCTATCGCAATAAGTCTACATTCTCTGTCAACAAAGGCGTGGACGGCAACCCCAAAACAGTCGGCTTTTATGTTGGTACTGGCAGGAACCGAAACATTATTTGCGTCAATGGGGACCACCTTCTGAGCGTGCCTGAAAAGCACAAACAAGTGGCCAGATGCTACCAAGAATTCATTCGTATGTCTCCCTTGGATTCATGCCTTCTGTTCCATAAAGGAGGTCACTGGCGAGAGGTCACAGTCAGGACCAATGCAAAGGGCCACACTATGGTTATAGTCTATTTTCACCCACAAACACTTGTCCCTGAGGCGGTAGCAATCCACAAACAAGCCCTTGTGGATTACTTCACGAAGGGCCCGGGAGCCATATGTGAGCTCTACTCACTGTTCTTCCAAGAGACTTCCATGACCCGCTGTGATCACGAAGAATCCCCATACCAACTCCTCTATGGCCAGCCTCATATACATGAAGAGGTGAGTTCTGATCACACACAGGAACTCGTTCCAGAGTGTTTTACATCTCAGTCTTCAACGTTATCAAACTCACCAAATATGTTAAAATAAATTATAAAATCACTCACTCTGTCTGTCTTGCCCTTGTAATAACTGTCTGTTGTAATAAATGTACAGTGAAATGTACTGTACTGTGTACTGTTAATACTTACTCCATGCAAGGGTTAAAACTGATGCGGAAGGGATGAGCGTCAGTCCATAAAGCGCTCCGGAGTGTAAAAGCAACATCAATCAATAATATGATGTTTCTCCAGACGAGTCTGGTCGACGGTTTAGGACCCTCCCGGTTTACCCTCTTGCCTCAATAGAATGAAGCGGAAAATACATAATTCATATTTGCTCAGTCATTTTGTAGCTGGCGGCAGGTGTTGGGTAGGGTGGGGCAGGCAAGGTGTTGACTTCTAGCCCAAGGGTTCTGAGTTTGAACACCAATTTGTCCACAGTCACCTGTTGGCACCCTTGACTTCTATGCCTCGACCCTGCCTTTTAAATAATGACATATCATTATTTAGTATCTAATACAACTACGACTGTAAATCCCTTTGGATATCCAATCTGCACTCTCAAGTGACTTGAGTTCTGCATACCGGTAGTTACATAGTGCTGGTTTAAAGTGTCAACAATACTACTAAATGGCAATGATTAGCAGTTGCTTTGCACAGTAAGGTTTGCGTCGGATTCCTGCTCCTTTGTCTTCAGTGTGATCATCATTCATGTCATTCACAGCTGCTGGGCTTCAAGTTCCGTATCTCCCCGGACGCCTTCTTCCAGGTCAACACGGCCGCAGCCAAAGTGCTCTACACTGTGGCCCGGGAGCTGTGCTTCTCAGAAGGGGCGGCGGATAGGGTGGGTGGTACCCTTCTGGACGTGTGCTGTGGCACGGGCGCCATCGGCATCATCCTGTCCCCCGCGGTGGAGCGGGTCATCGGGGTGGAGCTCGTCCCACAGGCGGTGGAGGACGCCAGACACAACGCCGGGCTCAACCACGTGCTCAACTGCCAGTTTCTCGCTGGCAAAGCGGAGGCGATCCTTCCAGGGATCGTTCCCCAGCTGAGCAGTTCCGAAGAAGGAGGAGGCAGTGGCGGCGGCGTGGTGGCCGTGGTCAACCCCTCCCGAGCCGGGCTTCACTACCGCGTGGTCCGGGCGTTGCGAAACCAAGCCGCTGTGCGCAGGCTGGTCTACGTTTCCTGTAAACCAGAAGGAGAGGCCATGAGGAACTTCATTGAGCTGTGCTGCCCTCCGGATCCGCAGAAGAAACTCCTGGGGGAGGCCTTCTCCCCGAGAGTGGCCGTGCCAATCGATATGTTCCCACAAACGCAGCATTGTGAACTGGTGCTGCTCTTTGAGAGATAGGTTTGAAACAGAATATCTTTATACTTATTTATGTTTTTTAAATAGCCTCTTTTTTTTTTTAAAGAGGAATGATCATACATATTTTCATAAACAGCCACTGCATTCATTCCAAGTCAAGGATGTGTTTTTTTACCCAATTAGATTGACCAATCCAATTATCCACTGCTGTAATGCTGTACTCATACACTAGGTGGTACTGTTTGGGCTTCCACGTCTCCAGTTTATTATGTCACATTGTCAAAAAGTTATTGTTTCACAATAGGTTATGGTCACCCTTTCAGTTCACTGTAGTTCATGCGCTGAATGTTAAAGTAGGTCAACCCAAGAGACAATTGCCGTAATTTATTGCAACATAGATTAGCATTTTTCTCTTTTGAATGAGGTAATACAGTGATGTCCATCCCCACATTGAGAGTTCAGTCACCCCCAATGGGATGAGCAAATGTGTTGTTGACTTTGTTGCACAATAAACTGTATCTATATGATATGATTTTGACTATCGATAATGACTAACCCTTTTTAAATAAAGAGATGGGGATGTGGGTGCATGACACGCGAAGGGTGGGTGGGTTACAGTCATCCAATCATAGATAAGGGGCATGGGGTGGCTTGGTTCAAACTTTGCACCTCAGCCATCAGGTTAGTTAAAAAAATATTGGAAAATAATGTAGACTTCAATCATACAACAACCCAAACATCACTTATACCCGTCAACTCACTAAATCTCCATCCCGCACGTTTTGCAATGATAAGCTCATATAATACTGACGATGTGATATTAGGCCTACATTGGATTGCACTAATATCTGTCTGCTTTTTTCCACCACTTAGCCATGCTTACCATGCATTTCAAGTCACTATTTCCTTTGCACATTGCACAATCATTTTTGCACTCTGAACCATTTTATGCAACAGGATCTTGCATTTAAATAGTTTAGTGTGTTATCTTTATGTGTAGTGTAGATTGGCCTAATTTATACCAGCTATTTTGTATTGTGTGGATTTAATTGTGTGTATTGAGCTACAGGTTGTCTACATTTTGCGATTAAGAATATATCTAACTATCCTATCTATCCATCTGTTTTT